>PTEX01000020.1:3014166-3084832 GCA_003342815.1 Eudromia elegans
GATGGACGCGGGGTGTGAGGGGTGTGGGGAGTTGGTTGTGTGAGGGACATGTGGGTGTGAGCGGTGTGAGGGACGGAGTGGGGTGTAAGGGGAGGTGCTGAAGATGTGGGGGCACATGAGGTGTAGAGGGTGTGGGGGGGGTATGTGTAGAAGGAGGCTGTAGGGGGGATGTGTGGGGTGAGTACGGGAGGGGAGCGGGGGTGTGTGTGCCCATGGTGCAGGTTGGGTGTGGAGAGGTGTGGGGTGAGCACGGGAGGGGAGCGGGGGTGTGTGTGTGCACACGGTGCAGGTTGGGTGTGGGCAGATGTGTGGAGTGAGTACAGGGGGGGAGCGTGTGTGTGTGTGCCCATGGTGCAGGTTGGCTGTGGGGAGGTGTGGGGTGAGCACAGGAGGGGAGTGGGGGGGGGATGTGTGTGTGCCCATGGTGCAGGTTGGGTGTGGGGAGGTGTGGGGTGAGCACAGGAGGGGAGTGTGGGGGGTGTGTGTGTGTGCCCATGGTGCAGGTGGGTGTGGGGAGGTGTGTGTGGGGTGAGCACGGGAGGGCAGCGGGCGTTGCAGGCGCTCGCGGTGCAGGCCGTGCGCAGGGGAGCTGCTGGGCACACACGCGCACGTCTCTGCCCCCAGCGCGGGGCAGGCCAGGCCCGGCAGCGCAGAGGCCCCTCGGCTGTGCCCGGGCGTCACGCTGCGCGTCCCCGCGGGGCCACTCCGTCAGCCGTAACCCACAAACGGGAGGCACGTGACGGCCCGCGCCGCCTGGGCACCCCGGCTCCGCAGCGCTGCCGGCCGCCTCCGCCCGGAGCCGGGAGCTCCCGCTCGCTGCCTCCCGCGTGCCCACACAGGGCCCGGTGCCGGCAGCGCCCCGCTGAGCAGGGCCGTCCGCGGCCGCCTCCGGAGGAGCCGGTGACGGCGCACGCGGCGGTCGCTGGCCGAGYTTGTCCTTCCCTGTGGTAAGATGGGGCTGGCGGCACGGGACGACTTGGCTCCTTCCAGGTAAACCCAATTGCTGGTGACTGTTTGCTGTCCMGTGCGTTCCTGCTCCGTGCTTTGCAGCTGCAGTGTAATTGCAGCAATGTGGATATGCTCAAAACGTGGCTGGACCCGGGGCAGGGGGGCGAGGAGCTTGTGTAGCCTGTGCCATCAGAAAGCCTGGCTTGGTTGGTAAATCTTGGCACTGGTAGCTGGAATTTAGGGGCATGTCTGCATAGTTTAGTGCGTTGTGGTACCTGTGAGTCAGTCACAAAGCGATGACCTTGCAGCCCCCGTGCAGCCCCCGTGCTCRCTGGAGGGGCTTTTCTGTAGGGTTTGGAGTGCGCTCTTCCAGTTACAAGTGTGCTCTCCCTAGGCTGCTCTGCGTGATCATGCTTCGTCCTCTGAAAGGGTCCGAAAGAATCCGCAGAAAACCAGTGGGGAAGGGAATCAGGTGAACGTGCAACACACAACAGCAACTAAAAATAACTCTAAATCTCGTTTTGATTCTTGATGACTGAATTAAGCTACTTTTTCGATGGCAGACAGTGACTTCCTGCGACCTGGGGGTCGCTAGGGCCAAGCTCCCACTCCCTGAGYGCCTGCTGTTCTCAGCCGCGTGCGGTCGAGGACATCGACTCACGTCCCTGGGCCTCAGTCCAGTGAAGCAGCAGGCTGGTTCTTACCCCAAGGAAGGAAGCACCCCTGATAGGAGGGAAAAATAAAAAGAAAAGGGAAAAGCGATTCAAATCGCATACAAACCGTAAGTGTTCCACAGCAGCATATATAAAAAAGCTGTAAAAAGCACTGCCAAGCTCTAGTACAAAGTAACGACCCTCTTCCCACCTCGCCGAGCTTGGCAAACTTAACCATGCCTGTGGAGAGCAAGCGAACAAACCGAAACCCCGCAAATCGGTCTGACAGGGAAGTAACGYTGCAGCGTGTTCGTTGTGGCAGTAATCGACCTTGGTGAAGGCCCCCGTCTCCCATCGAGCCGTTGCAGAGCCTGGGAAGCAACGTTTGCTCAGCGAGGGAGCAGCTGCCACCTGCACGCTGTGGTGTTCTTTCTTCCCTAGAAACAAGCTTTACAGCACCCTGATGCACGCAGTGCCTCTTAGTAAACACGTAGCATATTGGTCATGTATTACTCGTACTTACAAGACACCCGTCATTTTAGCTTTGACAGCTGACATTATCAGGGGTTTCAGTGGAGCTATGCTGACTTTAAGCTGAAGATATGTCAAGGAGATTAATCCTTTGGTGTTTGTCTACATCCTATTAGATCCTGTAGAGTAAAAATTGAAATAACTCCTTTTTTCCCCATAATATTCTCTACTAGGACATTTCCTCTTCGCCAGAACGTTGCCACTATTGCAGAAATAGTTGCTTGCCCATAAGCTGGGTGACATTCAGACTGCCAGAGCACTGGTGAGTGCCCTTAGTTTTCTCGCTGGTTTTCTCCCAGAGGAGCAGCGTAGCGGTGTTTCCCGCACACACCACAACTCTGGATACTGCCTGCGAGGCAGCTGGTCTGCATGRAAAGGCCGTACGTGACCCATTCCGGCTGCCAGCATTAACCCTAGGACTTCCGAACCTCATAGAGCAGCTTGCACCTCCTTTAGCGCTCCTTTGGCAGAGCTTTCTTAGGTGGGAAATACACATACAGCCCCATGGGAACAGTGCGTTGGAAAAGTGATTGTGTAAGAGGACGATTCTAAGGAAGACGACCGGGGAAAGGCAAGTGAGGAGAGGCTGTGGTGTGGGAGCAGCTGGTGTGCAGCTGGAGGAGTGTGAGACAAGGTAACAGAGGAGGTGAACAAGGAGGAAATCTGAACTCATTCCTKTCTCTTTGTCCTCAGTCGAGCTGCACCCGGTAAGCTGAAATTGCCACTAGGGACCATTAGAGAACCCCCTAATGCAGCGGCCTCTGCACTCGCTCTTGGAACCGCATACGCCGGACAAGTTTCCCCTCTGCTTCTGTGGCTGGTTAAAAGGCATATCACTTGTGCAAAATGCGTGAGGTTTTGTTCAGTTGATAGCCATTGTGTATGAGGTTCAAATTCCTTATTTGACTCTTGGTAGTTTATAGCTGTTCCAGATTCATCCCAAGAAAGCAAAAACTGGTTATTATTATTATTATACTCCTTGCCTTTTCCCAGTTACTTCCTCAGCTTACGCATACCTAGTTAAAAAGAGCTCCCTAAAAATTAGGGCACCTGGTTATTTCCATCAGATGGTATGTGCTGAAAACTCAGTACATACCCACCTGTGCTTACTGACCAGACAACTCATCAAGACGGCAGTTTGACTACAATTGCTCTGCAACAACCTGAACCAGAAATCATAACTCTTATTTTTTTAAAAACCTTTGCAACAATCTTGTCTGTAAGTAGTTCAACACAGTGAATGTACATACTAGCAACTTACCTATGTATGAGAGTCTAATTTTTTTACTAAGCTACAAGTTTTACTAGGTAAAAGTTTTAGAAATTAAGAAGTGAAGCTAATTTTTTWAAGAAAATAGTCGAATAGTCACATGTGCAGTACAGAAGCATTGTGGTGCTAGTTACTTTAGATATAAAAGAAAACAGGAATGTTGATTACCACTGATTGATGAAGGAAATTATGTCAAACACCAATTCATTAAGTAAAAAACAAACCAAAGCCACCAAAARCCCCACAAGTATTCTCTTCAGAAGAACAGAAGCACCGTGGAGGCAAAAGATGCAYAGTATCTCTGAGAGCAGTTAAACAAATGAGCTTTTTGGAGGCTTGTCGCTGCTTTGAGTCTTCTGGAGAAAAGCGAATACAAACTCTGAGTACGCAGTCGATAATTAAGATAAAAACTGCAGCTGATCCTTAGCTCGTCTTCTGTCGATAGTGGTAAACGTTCCTTCTGCTGCCTACGCCGAGCTGGGTATCCGGTCCTGCCCCCCGGGGGGGGCCTCTGCAGCCAGCACTGCTCACAGCAGCCCTCCCTCTGTAAAAGTAATTCAGTAAAGGGGAAAAAAGGCCATGTTAAGTTCTCTTTGAAAAGCATAACACACACTCATCTGAAGAATAAGGCCAGCAGYCTTAGACGCCATATCAGCATAACTTTTGCTTCTCTAAGCACTGTGGAACATTCCCAAGATATATTAAAACAGTGCAGTTTTTTGGTGTTAGTTTACTTTTTTTTTCTCCCCTCCCCTTCCTCTTCCCTCCCTCCTCCCAATACTTGTATTTTTACCTTTCTGGCACTCTCGGCCAGCCCAGCATGAATGAATTGCTGAGAGATAAGGTTACCCCGAAAGCCGGATCTGCCACATGGTGCCACAATGGGCACCGGGAGGTTTTGGAGCAAAACTTTCCACATTTTTAGAAAGTCCCTTTTACAAAGAGGCTATTTATAGTGTTACTCTAATATGGATCCAAAACAGAGCAGCCTTTTATTAGAACTTGCAATAGAGGGCATTACTCTGAGGCCTCCCCGTGCATAAATGCCATTTACTTATTGTGCAAAATTGGCCCAGAGAGCTGAAAATTCAACTTGTATTAGCAAAGAGCTCATTTAGGTAGGAATGTTTTAAAGAGTTTAAGTAGTAYTGGCAGAATTCAATTAATTCCATGTCAGACAATGTCATTTCATCCTAATTAGCTAAGACTCAGAAATAAGATTAAAAAAACCCCAAACCCTCTGCTCTCTTATGAGACTCCTCCAGAGAGTTATGATAAAAGTTCCACAACTTCTGCATGACGGAAGAAAACATTCCTTTAAAGCACCCCAACTGAAGCGGCTCATGGCAAGGAGACAGGGGACAAGAGGTTGTCCCYGTCCGAGTAAAAGCTGCAGGAAGGGACACGTTGCTCTGAGGAGCCTCGGGAAGGCTCCCAGGGGCTGCCCAGCTCTGCAGCCCCTTCTGGTGCCGGGCGCCCTCTCCCTTGGGGCCGGCGCTCCGGAGCCCTGCTGAGCCCCACGCACGTGCACCACGAGCACCTCGTCTGAAACGCAGCTCCAAACCGGCCGGGACGTGCTCCTTCGCATCCCCAAACGGGATGCTGCGTGTTGTGAATGCTACGAGCATCGTTTTGGGGGGGGGCGGAAGGACAGACAAGTTAACAAATAACGAACAAATGAAAGGGATGCAAGCTCCCTGAGACACAGCCCTTACACACAAAGGCGGCACTGCGTGTGACGGGACAGGCAGTCCCATTCCATTCTCCCTCTTCCAATGGGATCTTCCACACGACGCGGGCACAGCTCCCAGCGGGGCCTCCCTTACCCGCTGCTCGTCAAGCCCCAGGAGCGCCCCCGGCCCCGGCAGTAGCAGCAGTTGGACGCGGGGAGGCACCAAGCGACCGAAACACTGCGAGGYGCCTGGGAGCCGAGCGCTCCAGCACGGCCCGATCCCGGCTCCTCAGCGAGGTCCAGCGGGAAAAGGAACGGGGSACACCGGCCAAGAGGACCAGCGGCCTCCAGCAAGCACGGAGCCGAAAGACAGCAGCTCTGGGAGCAGCTATATGAGTTTTAAGGAACCAAAGAGCCATCTGCACACGCTCTGTTTTCCGTTCTTTAGGTGCACTCACTGGGCGTGCATAAACTCATTSGTGATGGAGACCAGAGCTCAGAGGAACACATCCAGCAGGACACACAGACAAATCTAACCAGGYGTTTGTCAGAGTGAAACACACACTCAGAGTTCTCTCTGTCTCTGTGGTAACAAGGTGATTTGCACAGCGCTGAAGGGAAATTATAGTGCAAACTCTTGSCTCTGTCACAAGCCCTTTACATGCCATTATCATGTCATTATCTACATCCATATTTATTGTCTGTATTCATTTGGAAGTCAGAGAGAATCAGATGGATTTAAGTGGATTTTCTGACAAAAATAATCCGTTCTCTCGTTAGTATTAGAAACAAGTAAGAGTCAGCTGTACTGCAGGCTTCGGTGCCGGAGACGTACGCTCACGGRGAAGAGCTGAGCCCCTGAAAGCATCCCTGCGGGTGTTGTTAGCACAGGTCTTGGAACGCTGGGTGCGGGAATGAACTAAACACACGGCAGGTCACTGTGGCGCGAGAAGGGTCCCCCAGCCCCATTCGTTAAGGGCGCAATAGCAGCAAGAAACCTCGTAGAGCTTACCAGCATTCCCTACTAGTGTAGTTGACTGGTTAGAAAAGACACTTTAAATACTTCAAACAGTAACGCCAATTTAGGTAATTTAAAGTAGCCGAGCCAGGCTGTGCTTCTTTTTAAGTCAATGAAGCTAATTTGACACTGCTCATCCAGAGATGGAGTGACATGAAACACAGTGTTATTGAACAGAACACAGCACGGTGGAACAGCCAAGATTTGGAAACACGTACTCCAGTCTGTGCAGATAGAACACCATATCTGAGGGTTGCCAGAGAAGTTGCCTCACCGCAAAATGAATCTCAAAAAACATTACTTGTCTTGTATCTACTAATCTTAAATCTTGGAGGTCTGATAAATAGCTAGGATTTTTCTTGTTAAGTACTTTATATGATACCAGAAATAAATAATATTGAATTTATGTTCTCTTGTTTCCCCTCTACAGCTCCTAGCCAAAGGTCACTTCAGTGCTTTTTCATGCAGATGCTTACAATGATAAACCTAATTAAAAACAAAGAGCAAATAAACAATAAAAAAAGCAGGTGTTTTACTGGATTATTTTTATTCAACAGTCAACATGGACACAGAGCAAAGGTTTCCAACAGCTAAGATATAGGCTATGCCATAATCCCTTCCCTTGCACTTAGACTAAATAACAGTATATTATGAATTCTCAAGCCATTTCAATATGTTTTTAACTTGATGCTCTTGAGTTTTGTTCCGAGGCTGTTGCTATGCCAATTTAATGCAGGAAAACACTCCACAGGATTTACTGGAAACAGTATTCATCAACAGGGGAGAAAAGGACAACAGGGGAAGAAATCYAGGCGTCAATCTGGCTCGCAGGGAAACATCCGCGCTCCAGTTCTGACTTTCCGTCCCTGCATACGGACAGAGCCCTCACCCTACTATTTTAGAGTAGTTACATGTGTCTACGCCCCCAAAACGCTGCTGGAGATAGCAGAAAGTGCTAAATTGCAGCTTCCTTGTYGCTAACTGCAGATAATAGCAATGTTTCTATGCTGGCACCCAACCACCTTAACACCATGGAGAAGGAGATGCTGGAGCAAAGTCTCTTCCCCACATGCAGAATAAATGCCCTGCTGACCCCGAGTCCAACACTGGAAACACTGGTGTGTGGTGCCTCACCTAGACACTTTGATCGGCCCCTAAGTTTTGCTCTAGACATCCCTAAAAGGCTTTTTTTTTTTCATGCTGCAGTCAAAATTGTAAGTGGATCGTGGCAAGTGGCAGGGATCAGATGCTTTTATATTCTCAGCTACRGTTGGCCCCTCTACGATGGGATAACGTTGCACAGCACAACTCTTTCCATCCACATTAAAAAACACTTCTCACAAAACGTGTCAATTTTTAGTTGAAGTATTTTCAGAAGTATTTACGTTGGCTCTAAAATAGTGCTAAAGAAAGAACAAGTTTATCAGAAAGTATCAATAATGATACTATCTTTAAAGGGAAGATCAAAACAAAAGCTTTTCAGCTTTCTTATTTTGCTTTGGGTTTTGGCATTTTCTCTCGATTCCAGCASTCTGCCCAGATGCAAACACAACGCTGTGTTCACTGTATCGACATTTTGTCTGCTACCACCATTACCATTTGGCATCATCAGAAAACTGAGTTTTGATGCTTTCTGTAGCTTTGGCTTTTCAGCGCAAGTCTGAAGAAAGTTTTCCAAGGAGCCTTTCCTYCAGCAGAGGAGAAACTCCCGGGTCCGACCAGCTCTTGTGTGCAAGCCGGCCGATGCTGAGGTTGGGGTTGCCTGCAGGCGCCCCGGCCCCTGCTCCCGCTCCRTGCACACGCTTGTGACTCAGCTTTTAATGACACGATCACGTGCTAGCTTTGCCATAGAACCTGTCCCCTTTTGACAGYTTGCGATGAATGAAAGCGTCGAGCAATGCTTATTTTTATCTTCTCTCTTGTGCTTGATCCCTACTTTTTGGGCCGTTATGTATGCACTTTTTCAAGTTTGTGCGTATCTTTTCAGCCACGGCCCCATATTTATAAAAATGACCTTCAGATCTACGGCTCAGCRAAGACACAGACTGCTGGTGGAAGACTATTTTTACTTTAAGTTCCTGATTCTGTTAAAAAATGGACCTAGTAACATTTTGCTAACATTTTTCATGAGGCAACTGGGAGAACTGTGAATGTGTGAGATGCAGCATCCGTATTTCATCTACTAGGGAGGAAGGGAGTTCTTCCAGGTCTCCCACAGCACCACAGTTTTGGCAGAGACCATTATCTTGCTGCAGCTTGCAGAAGAACACTGTTTCAGAGCTTGCAAATAAAACATTTTGCAAGATAAATGCCCAAGAGCCTGACAGGCGCTTGCACAGACCACAGCGACTGGTCTGGTAAYTGATAATTTAGCAAGGCATCGATATATATAAGTAAGATAAATACACACAGTTACGGTGCCTCTCCACACCTCTTTTCATTTCTTTCAATGTCCTTTGCTGACAGGGGTCTGTTCTGCTTGCACTTCTTCCAGCACTTTCCTGCAGGAAAGGTTTGCAGGTTGGTTAGGGAAAGGGAGGCTGACCCAGGACCTGACGGGGGARCTGACTCTTCCCTGCAAACACCCGTGATTTCCACCAGCCCAGGTGTCCTCCCCAGGCCTCGCTGTTGCTCCCTTGCAAGGCTCCCCACTCCTCTCCCRCTGCTATATTACTCAAGGCAGAAAATCCTCTCCCGCCCTCCCAGATGTGACCATGAGAAGCAGCAACTTTCCTACACAGTTGTCTTCTCTGACCGACGGGGTGAACTGCTCAGTCAACAGAAACGCCCACAACCTCCCAGCATAAGAAATGTACAAGTGAAACCTTTGCTACTCAATACTTTCACACGTGGTAGAGAAAACATTTTAGTATTCTCAAAGAATTCATTTGTCCACCTTCCCAGAGCAAAGAATATGCTAAACGACTGGGATGTGTGCAGAGGGATAAATCTGCAGCGCCGCGTGCTATTTAATAAGAGTTCCTATTTGCTTACATCAATTTGGTTTATGGATAGGTCCTGTAAACCTGCAGCTCAGTGTTAGTGCTGCCCCTCAGCCACAGAGGGCCATATCATTAATCACTATTGACCACTTCTTTCTCTGGTGTGACGGGTGAGAGGTGCTGCTAGTTTGGTTAACGAACACAGGCACCCGGGGCCCACGTTTGCATGGCCAGACGTTCTTCTTGCCGGTAAGCAAAAAGCAGAGACCATGAATRCACTTGTATGTGGGTCCACAGGATATTTCAAGTGATCCCAGCAGATCACTGTTTTGCTTTTATCACAGAACTGCACTTTCTACTTTATTAAGACAGAAATTATGCTAGCTGTCATTGAAAAAAAATGGGAGACAATTTTTTTCCAAATAATATTCACATTCACACCTAACAATAATTGAAAGAACCTGTTCAGGCCATCCTGCCTCCCATTATTATTTCCATATTACTACTGAGGTAGGTACCATAGGAGTAACACCTTCAACTGAGATCATTGTTTACCAGCTATGGTGATTATTATCATGGGAGGCCTCTGAATGAGATCAAGGATTCACTGTTCCAGGCAGCACAACTACACAGATATCATGAGTCCTTTGCTGTAGGGCTCACAGTGTAAAGAGAAAACAGATCATAACAATCTTTGAAATATTACCCCCCAGCTGCTTGTTCAAGGTTCAAACACACCAGCAGAGCTCCCCAGGGAGTGACTTACCAAAAATCTCTTGGTGAACCGACTCCACACGCCAAAAGAGAAGAACAATATTTCAAATAATGGGACTGACAGAGTTCAAAGAGATAATACRCATTTAAATTCAACAAAAAAGACACTTTCCTCTGCAGAGTTTTAGGATGGAATATAGCCAGTCAGATAAACTATTTTAAAGCCTGTATAATCAAGACTATTACCATAGAGATTTCTCTCATTTAAAAACATCCCCCTATACAATCATATCAGAGCRATACAAAATGCAATTTAGTTTTCTATTTGAAAAGTTGCTTTCCAAAGAATAGTAAAAACATTTTTCCTTGCAGAAGATTACTATATAATTAAAAGTTGTCTTTGAGAGAAGATTAATCTATTTCATTGTTTCAACTTAACTTGAAATGAACTTCTTTGCTAACTCCTCAGTCAAGGATCTAGATAGTCTCCTTCTCAGCTTCCCAAATGCTTGATTTTAAGACCATAACCAAACACAATAAGTATTAACCAAAGAAAAAGTGTTCTTCTCAGAAGTTAGCTCACATTTATAAAGTAGTTTCTTTCTCAGAGCTTTTAGATTTAAAAGCTCCAAATTTAAAACAACAAACTCACACACACTATCTACCCGTTTCACATCCAGCCGAGCCTTAAGCAAGCCCTTCAAAGGGAAGGCAGTGCTTCAGTGCCAACAGCAGCATGTGAACATGCTTCCCTSCTTTACTGAGCTTAAAGGTTTCCCCGTCCTTGGGCTTCCCTCTTTCCTCCAGAATAGTGGCTTTTAKTTCGAGTCATCTGGTTGTAAGGAAGGCCCAGGCTCCACGTAGTGACTTGTGGGCAGTTGTGTTTCAGCAGGGCCTCATGCAGTGCAAGAGTCACACTGAAACTTGCTCCCGCACGTAGAGATACCCACTGAAAAAGGGATTCACCCAACAAAAATATAGCTCTACTTTCAGCTTTGATATGTTTGTGTTAGCACGATTAGGAACAAACTCGTGGCCTTCAGAAAATTGAATGGGAGCAAATAAGTTCTTGAAGAGCAGCACCTTCGCACAGAAGCACACCATCCAAATGGAAACCGGTGGTCCTTAGCAGGACAAGAGTTGCTGTTCACTATTTCCAGCCAGCTTTTCAGATCTCGGTGGTTACAGAGGAAGTGCAGCATACGGGACACATGTATGAAACCTCACGGCACCTCCTACATGGTGCTGAGTCTGCCAGCTAAGAAGCCCTAACGCCAGGAGGAAAAATATCACCATCTGACAGCTTTACTAGTGTGAWACAGCATTTCTGACAAACTTTGAGGAGGCTCAGTGGGACAACTGTATTAAAGCTGAAGATGGTRGAATTACCAGATAAGAGGAATTTACAGTTTCATTTATTTATCAAGCTCYTCTCACCCTCGTAGTTAACTCTTCTACTGTGCAGCATCTTCCCAAATTAATACTGAGCAAACTGGCAGATATACAAGAAGGAACACCAATAGCAATTTAACTGACAAGTTAGTGCAATGACTCGCTTGTAAGAGAGCCCAGTGCCAGCTCAACCGATTGCTTTCATCGCTTGGTCTGCTTCCATGAAAAGCCCTTCCTCAGGCTGTAGAAGACACAAACATAGTTTAGGAAGTGGCCTGTATCCTCTTATGGTATCTTGAGCAGAGCCGTGTCAAGACTCATCATGTCCTCTTGTGATGCCCCAACTGAGCAGATACGCTCTTGAAGTAGCACAGCAGCAGCAGAACAGCCAAACATCTCCTGGATATGGTTGAACGGCCTCATGCAACCACCCGTCAATAGAGCCCGGTTCTKCTACCCTCTCCTGAGCTCCCTTTTTAAAGAGAGGGATCATCTGCACAATCATGGCCAGCCAATAGCTTAGCACAATCTTAATACAACCACAGGCATCCTCTTGCTTTACTTGGCAGCTTAGTTTTCTAACTTGTCCCTTCAGAAGCTTGATGAACTATGACAATTTTTACTGGGTTTTACTTGCTCSCTTTTCTTAAATAGCATTGTGCAGGTCATGAGATGAGCAGAGCTGTGTCACCCCACGGCAGCCGGCRTCTGGCCCACACACCCTGGGGAGATACGGCCAGGCCAACTTGTTTACTAAGGCTGGAGCATTGCCTAGCTCTGTTCTGTGTTTGACAGGCAGCCTCTCTCTGATCATACGTTTCCTGAGACACAGGAAAGGCAGGAATTGCCTGAGGTATTTAGATGGCTCTCAGGCTTTAAATCTTTTTAGTTATTACTTGATACTAAATCCTTTTGAGGGTTGTTTGATGACTTTAGTTAATTAACCGGTGTTTCATTTGATGCTGATCCCTCTTAAAAATCAATGAAAAAAAGGTTTGTTTTCAATATTGTCTTTTCAGATAAGTAATATTACCTGCTTTTTTTCTGATATAATCATCTCTCAGTAAGCATCCAAGAAAGATTCATTACTGCCTCTTGAAGCTAAAAAAAAATGTCAAAGGTATTAAAACACTGACATTTTGTTGCAGTTGGATAGGGGAGATCAGCCAGACAGCTGCCTGAAGGCAAACTACAAGATTACTCATCTGATTTTGTTGCTGTGATCTGGTATTGTTGCATACAATTACTGTGACTCACTTACTCCGTTGTCAAGATATACAGAAATGGCTTTGCCCCATTTGTCACAATTATAATGGACTGTAACAGTCCAGTGCTAGAAACCTGGTGCTACTTGTGATATTTGCTTAGATAGTGAAATAAGAGCTTCCTCTTTGAGGAAAAAAAAGAGAGTACTAAATTCATAGGGTGCAGAGTATTTGGATAATTTGAACCCAAAGAAATTCAAATGAATTCAAAGCATCTGAAAATTGCAAGAGATTTTTTCCAAATTATTTTCCTTCCATCTTTCCTAATTCCAGTTTCATTTTTTTGTGGCACTTGCCAAGAGTATTGACGATGACAAGCTTTGGGAGAAAAAAACCCTTGTTTGACAACAAGAGGTCATCTGTCTGCRTATTCAACATGTTGCCCTTGGTTGCCCACTGTGATCTCCAATTATTTTGCAGCTGTGGCTCTGTCCTTCCACTTTGTACTGACACCTTGTAGACTTAGTATTACCCATATTTATCTCACTTGAATTTAAAGTATACCAATTCAGGTGCTGTCATTGAGCGTAGAGAAGAAGTTGGTTTGGTTTCTCTTTCCATTTGCCAAGAAAACCTGTGGGTTCCCTTGCACTTACTTAACCAGTTCTCTAGGCTGGTCCACAACTGTCACAGGTTCTGTTAGACAACCACCTCATGAGCACATTTCTTACTGTTCTCCAAATGTATATTTTGCAGGCACTGAATACTTCTGGGCATGGGTTTCTTTTTCACCAAAAGCGAATAGGAGGAAAATTTTTTGGAAATGTTGAAAAGAGCAGTTCTGCTTGTCTCCATTGCTTTGTTAAAGGAGCTGACAAGAGACATGATGTGGGAAGACAACAATGAGATTCAGCTGATGGTGACACTGCTTCTCCCTTAACCTGTGGTCTGGCAGGGTAGACCACATGACGCAAAAGCAGAGGCCTTAGAAACATTAGAAAATATCTTTCCCCAGATTCTCCCTTTTGAATGAAAATTATTTTAGAAACAAAAAGCCCMCCAGTACACTCAATGCCATCTTTGAAGAGTATGAGGAAGGAGACCTTGTCAACCTCCCTCTGTTCCTCAGTCTTGCTGCTTCCACTGTGTTCTAGACCAGTGTTCAGCGTGGTGCAATCAAACTCAGATGAACAGCATCACCACCAGCCAGGAACCTGTCTCATAGACATACCATGTGTTTTTACTCCCTCCTCTTTTTTCCCCATCCTTCCCAAGCAGGAGATCAGCAATTCAGTTTAAAGCTGGAAGCCATTTCAAGACTGTCCTTGAGTGCTCTGGCTGCTATTAAATCAGCTGAGGTTACATTACACAACCTCCAGAGATCCCTTCCAACTGGTATCATTATGAATATATCAGTTCTTATTAAGGCCACCTGAAAGGATAAAAGGGAAGGTCAGAAAAGTCACACAAAACGTTTTCGAAAGAGCAAACAGTTTCCAGTTGTACCACAAGTCACTCCAGGACACACTGTTATGAAGAACAGACTTCATAACTGGTTCCAGACATCCATGAAAGATACTTTGATAACTAGTTGAAGTCAATGCAATTCTCAGAAAAGATGATCCCATGCTGTTCTCTGTCCATGCGGTCCCACCGCCTTCTTTCAGGTAACACTTCAGTTTTTCACTAAAGGCCAGTTACTAGGTAGAAAAACAAGGTAATTGTTTTGTTGTCGTGTTACTGCATTAATTTTCAGAAAGATCAACTCCCTAATCTACTCGGCTGCACAAGCCTAACTACAGAACGAAGGATATGCCAAGAACATGGTGCCAGAGGCAGGAGAGGACCTGTATTTTGGGCACTACAAACTTAGGTCAGGTAAAGCCCAGCATGACACTTGTTGCTGCAATGGGACCACTGCCCTGGGTCCTGCCACCACTCTGTTCAGATGGGGTGCTCATACCTCTACACCACATGAGGCTCAGCGTGCCCTCAGAGCTAGTTTAAAATCAGTGGAGTAATTTCTTGTGGCAGCTGTTGCATAAATACCTTCACTCCCTCCTTTCAGCCAGCTGTACCCATTATCCCCATTCCTGCCTGGATCCCAGCTTGAGCTATGCTCAGTCACAACAATGTCTGGTTTAAGACTTTCTCTTAAAATATCCCCGAGTCCCACCAGCCGTAAATCTTAGGAGCTGTGGTAGATGAAACTGCAGATGTTTCTACCTCAGCGTGAGCTGTTTTACTGAAGAGATGTTTGTGTGTCAAAGATGCTGGTAGGCAAGAGCAGTGTTTCCTAGCACAGCAAGATGGGAAAGAAACACACGTCTAGTAACCTGAGTATTTTTAAAGTCTTGTCTATCTTTTGCAACGTTTAAAATCTAAGCCAAATGGCAATATGCAACATTTACAGATTATGCTTTGTGTGTTTTATTCTAAGCTAAGAAACAGAAGATTTATTCTYGGGGTACTTCCCCACACTGGAAACAACGTGCAAAACCTTCTCTCCTCTGTTACTGTATAAGTCAAAAATGGAAGACAGTTTCTTCTAAAACCTGCTCCATACCCCAGGAAGGCCCAAACTCTTCCACAGAGCAGGATCCCAAGGTAAAAGTTACCAGCRTCTGTGCCTGAGGTCTCCTGAGCACCTTTTCTGCCCGCCGCATTSCTGCCCTCACCTCCTCATTGGCAGATGACAACAGCTCCAATAAACAACTAAACCAGAAACCTCTTCTGGCACCGGTGAGCAGCCCCCCTTAGCAGCTCTCAGGTGAACAGAGAGCTTAGGCCACAGAAGAGCTCGAACCTTCTGCATAGTTATCCTGCACGAGAAACAGCCGTTATGCAAAAGATTCAAAGATGTTTAAGAAAACCATCACCTACCGCCTGTGTGAGTGACAAGGCRGCGCTGTCTGAGAGCAGGCCCTCCGGGCAGAAAGGAAAGAAACTCAATAGATCAGAGAGTACTGCTCTGACTAAAGCATCTTCCATCTGGAAAGCCCCTTGGAGCAAACAGACCAAGTTATTTATCGTGGATTGGCACTGTGCAGGGTTCTCACCAGGCGTGTGCACCAGCAAGTAGCTATGTGAGGGGAGTTACTCTAATTCTGCCCTCCTACGACCCAGGACTTCAGGAATGGTGCTAATTGGGTCTTTTTGATCTGAACACGTCTAGACTAGGCTGACCATAGTGCGGGATGGCCTCTGCTGATGAGGGCTAGCACTCACGCTGCCTGCCCGACTAGAAGGGAGGGCTCTGTTGCTGTCATGTGACAGGCGCCCTTTGGAGCAGAGACTGCTCTGCCCCTCTCCTCAGCTTACCAACAGGGCCAGTGAGCGCAGGCTACACCCTGTGCTCAGGTGAGGGACTCACAGCTACTTCCACCCCTATGGGGCTGTTCTGCCAAGGAAGTTCCTCCACAGCAGAACTCCCTTGCCCATCCTCCTGGCTAGGAGGCCCCCACCTCAGCTCCTGCCTCTGATGGTGTCAGTGACACCAGAGAACTCAGGGCTTCCTGGAAAGCCTCTCGGCACCTTCCAAAGTCAGGAACAACTGAGCTTGGCCCTGGCTCCTGGCAGGTGAACTGGAGCACAGAGCAAGCCCAGCCTCCAACTAGYAGGGGCAAGAGAAACACACAGGGCAGCAACACCCCCAGACAAACAGCAGGCACCRAGACAGCAGAAACTCACTCTGCTGCTGCCAAGCCTCCGCCACCTGCTTTCAGTGTCCTCTGTCTTCAGGGTGCAGAAAGCAGTGCTCACGGCCCATAACACACCCCAGGTCATAATTTAAAAACAAACACAAAAAACTCTTTTGGGCATTAGCTATTTTAGATCATTCTTCGCCAGAGCAGAGACATCCCACTCAAGCAATCCTCTACACATAGCTCTGCATACACCCCTGTATTCCTTCTTATAGGCTCYTAATGAAGTTTCCTTCCATCTGGTGCCTGAGGAGGCCTCCTCCCACAGCCGCCTCCCTCGTGCAGCAGGTGAGGTTGGTAAGATGGGAGAATTAGCACGGGGTCTTTATCAAATCTCACCGCCCCAGGTACAAATGGAGAAGTAAGCCAAATTAAACCACCTTTCTGCAAYCTGTCTTTCTCCAAGCAGTAGCTTTAAATATATATACATACAAATAAACATGTATCAATAYATATATATTTAAATTTATGTATGTGTGTCCAAGCAGACTTTGATACTGCATCAACAAAAAGGCATGAAGGAAAATAACAGAATGCATCTTATCAAATGTGCCTGGTGAGAAGAATATTTTGTGATTTAAGGTCTCAGTACAGCCAGCAACGCAGGCAACCGCTTTAGCTGTAACTGTTTGAATTAGCCCATCTATTCTGAGTGAAGCCTGGGAGACGAGTGACATGCTGAAGCTGGGCATGTGCTTAAGTGCCTTGCTGAATCGAGGCCAAAGTTTACAGAGAAGAAAAAGGCATAATTTGTGTAAGCATAAAAAGCGTATCTTGGCCACTTTATTTTCCACAAGGCATGGAAATGAGGAACAAATCAACAGTAAATTAGCTAGAAAGGGACGTCTGGATTCAGATTTCATAAGGTAGCACATCTGGTTGGTAACGAAGGGGGATTTACTGCATGCTCTGACTGTGTGTATGGGCATCTATTAAGTGATTAGTGAAAGGAATTTCTCTCCCCTGAATGCCTTATTTCCTGTTTTAATTTTGTAATGGGCGGTTTGAATTTTCCATTAACAATAATGGGAGCTGTTTTCTCTCGTGGGAGTTTGCTCCATCACATTTGGTAAATGAACGTATGAGTAGCAAGAAGTCTTTAGAGAAAGATTGATAGTGCAGCCCTATGCAGAGTCTGCTGTGATGGGCACAGGATTCTTACAAAGAGCGACTGTCTGCCTGGACGGTGGAGATTTGCAGTTCACCCTGCAGGACAATAAAGTATTTATAAAAAGACGCTCTTCAATATTAATGAAATGACTTACAGTAAATTCAGTGAAAGCTCGGCCGAGCCCGCCGATATCTCACAGTGACATTAGGCACTGAAGCAGTGCCAGCCTTGGGGCCGCTCCAAGAGGCTGCAGGTGCTCCGTGTCCTCAGGATCATCCCTCGCTCAGCTCCTGCTCACGCCAAGGGGGCACAAAGCTGCTTCTTCAGGTTGCACCTTTGCCAGCGTCCCCGTCTGGGGTACCAGCCCAGGCACTAGAGCCCAACCCAAAACCCTGTTTGAAAAGTTGTCAGAAAGGCAATGTCCACCCTTCTGGTCCCAAATATCCTTCTAGGGTGGGGATCGGCGGAATGACAGTCGTGTCCCTTGTTCTATTGCAGAAAGGCAGACACAACTCCTAGCACACCCTGCGTATGGACTTGTGTACTCCTAAGGAGAGGTGATGCCTGTGAGTGAGAAGCTAAGCGGCCACGCGTTTCACGAGGCAGCTGGGATGAACGTGCTTAGAAACTGCTGGAGTCCACAGAGTTACAGACTGTGGAAGAGATACATGCACAAATCACATATTTTTAATTAAACAATAGTATCCTTCAATATACTGCAATTACATTTATCTCCTTATATTCTTTGACCTACTGAAGCATCACTTCTTTTTCTTCTTTCAAATAGAATATGAGCACAAACAACACTAATTGGACCTAAGACTAGACCTGCAGGTGGACTCTGGAGGTGCCCAAGAGCCAGTATGTGAGGCAAAGAGCCACCCTACAGGAACAGGGAGCTGCTCCAGGATGCCCTCGTGCCCCTTTGCTGAGGTTGGGCACAGTGGCAGTGGCAGGAGTTTCAAGCAGCCTCTTTACCAAAGGTGCCCTGTGAGAGTAGGTACAGGGAGACAATGAAAGTAGGACTAAACATGCTGGAGTGGGGCATTGGCTTGGGGTGTGCAGAGGTGCACTCTTGTAGATCAGCTTGCTTGTTTTAGCGTTGCAGAAGGATTTCCTTCCAAAACAGGATGCCCCTGGAAGGAAGAACCTCGCGCTTTGTGTGCAGATCATGCTTATAGCTGTGGAGATAGGGCTTGCTCTTCTGTGCTGAATCCATCTCCGGTCTTAACCAGTGTCTCGTGACAGGAGCCTCAGCGGCCAGAATGGTGCCGCTTACCCCACTTCCCAGTGCCTGGGGCCCGGAGCCGGGCCAGTCGGGAAGCAGCAGCCTCAGAGGCAGCTCCTGAGCCGGCAGATGTTTCAGACCATCGCAGATGGGTCACTGGACAAACGGTGCAGGGGTCCAAGGCGCTGCGTTAATGCAGCCTTTCCAGAGAAGGCCCCAAGACTGTTTTACTGGGACAGGACGGGAGGGGCAGACGCAACAAGCGGATAAAGAGTGCAGACTGCTTGGAAACATCCTTCTGATGGCTGTGAGAAGCCTTCTGCCACCCCAGGAAGTATTTTGGTTTCTTAGATGCAGCTCTAAGGACTGTTTCATTTTTTCAAACACTCTCCCCACCCCACTCCAAAAAAAATCCACAAAGCAGAAAAAACCAACCCCACCACCTTACACGGCTACACTAGGACTTAGTAGTATTTTTTCTCCTATGAGCCCAGATGGGTGAATTCAGAAGTTTGTTACTGCTTTTCGTTGCCAGAACAGTGGTTTAGGTTTGCCAAGTGAGAGGTTGTGTGCTCTTAAAACAAAACAGAAAAACCAACTCATGTTGCCCGTGTGCTCTATAACCACGTGTTACGTAGCACGATTAATTCCAGCTGCCCTGCTTTTGGAAGAGAGCACTTACTTTAATGCAACCCAAGAGGAGTAATGAGCTGGGCAATTTAGCACTCTGAAGAGATGAGACATGCCCCTCTCCCAACACCTCCTACACAATTTCTTGTCTTCTGTTTGGGGGTTTGGCATAGGAACATGGCATAGCTGCAGACCTGATCTTATTACAGGGAGTAGTAAAGCGACTAATATTGCTATCTGGCAATATAAGGAGACATTAAGGATATAAGGAGAATATAAGGGAGACTTATATGTACGTGGAACACAATATCTGAGGCAAATGGGTCAATGGAGAAAGGAGGCAAGGTGATCTTTGAGGAAACACATGCATTTTAAAGGCAGAGTACCTGTAAAGCCCACTCCTTCTAAAAATATTCCTCTGTGCCCTTCCATCCCATCGTGTCCTGCAATGGGAACCTCCCCAAGCACCGGGACCAAAGCAGAGCCTCTCACTGCTAGAGCTCTTGGCAGTCCCTCACCAGGCAAACGGTCCTTAAGGAGAGGTCACCTGCTGGTGGCTTTCCGGCTGGCCATGTGGGCCCAAGCAGCCTGCCGACAGTGTTGGTTGGTGGGGACACGCACACCGCTGCACTCCTGGATGCTGAGAGAGATCTCAGCCCTTGCTGATGGCGCGAGGCTCCTGCCTTGTCAGGTCTTTGTCCAAGTCTCCTGGGCAATCAGCATTTCCTCTGGTAAAACCCTGTCGCTCTGTAAGGCTTAGTCAAGCCCACTCCTAGGCGGAGTCCTGATGGTGGTGAACAGGCAGTGAAGCCTGGGGAGATGATGGGGCTACCGTGGCTGGAGCAGAGCAGGCCAGAGTGAGTGTCTGCAGCCAAGGGTGTCTCAGGGGAGACTTGACGGAGGCTAGAGGATGAGGGAGGAGAAGATACGGGAGACAAGAGAGAAAGGTGGAAGATGAGTGCAGCTGTAGCAGCCCATCCTCAGGGTGAGGGGAGGAAAGGGCAGGCAAGGGATTTCATAAATGCAAGATTTATTTATTTATTTATTTTGTCTCTGGAAAGAGAACAACCCCTGAGGTGTTAGTACCTGAGGAGAAGGATCCTTAAAGGAAATGGAAGAAACAGGCAGCCATAAATGAGTGCTGCTCAGCACCTGCCCCTTTAAGAAGGAGGATTAAGGGAATGGGAAGAAACAAGACGGGGATGAAGAGCAGGTGGTCAGAAGAGATGCCTTCTGCTCATGGTGCAGCAACCGGGACAAGTGGTCAGACCAGCCAGATCCCTCCTGAGCCTTGGCTTGTCAGGCTCAAGGTTGAAAAATGGGACTATTCTTGTGGCCATGAAACCAAGTTACTTCCTCTCCTTGGTTTTACACGGACATCCGGAGCCATGTGGTAGAGCTCAAACAAAGACCGGGCCGTGAGAGTTTAGTCAGCTCCAGAGGGCACATTAGGAAATTTCCTTGCAGACGGAAGGAGGGACACAGAGTTGCAGCGAGGGCCCTGCCATCAGATGGCTCATGTCACATCTCCCGGCGGACAGCCCTTCACACTGACCTTCCTCCCCAAACCCTATTGCGCAGCTCCTCATACTCACACGTGCCCATCAAAACACCAAGCAACACAGCCTCCAAACCTCCCAAATCTCAGACTTTCACCTACCTAAATGCCCCAAACACGCCAGCTCTGAGTTCTCCATCCCCAGATCCTCGCTGGGGTGATCAGAGCACTACAAAAGCTGCCCCGCCCCAGCCACCCCCATGGCCTCCTGCCAGGGCAGCACGGAGCCCACCTTGACGAATGCTGTGGTTGCATCAGCCACCGCCACAGCAAGGAGACCACGCCAAGAGGGAAGGAGGCGCTAAGGGGCCTCCTCAGACCACCCCGCACAGCCCCTTTGCTGCCTCCTGCCAAGCCACCCTGTGCCCGTGCCAGCTCCGGCACTGCTGGAGGGAGCCCGCAGCCAGAGCGGGCAGCTGCTAGCGTGGAAACCACCCTTCTCATTTCGGAAAGCAGGAAGGCAATGCATATATATATATTTAAAAGACACAAATTCTCTAAATCATTGGGGCACCCTGATGCTGAGCACTAAATAAAGACATGAATTTGTGCCATGACCCGCTTTTTTTTTGTTACTATTATAAATTCAGAGCCAAAAGATCTCTGAATTAATAAAAGGCAGTGGAGGAAGCACGCAGGAGGGTAACAGGTTCCCCACTTGAACAGCAGCATAACCAGTGCATGGAGCAGTAACGCTCCACGTGTTTCTTCTGCCTCACTGCTGTGCCAGGTACACTGGTGGCAACRCTGTGTGGACATTGGCATTCCTTATCATGCTCACTGTAGAAACACTCACTAAAAAATACAGACATATATATGATTAGTAGTAAATGGATTTTTAAAATGGGTAACTGCATGCATGTGTAGTTTTAAAATAAACTAAAAAGGCAAGTCTTGCTCAAAAGGGCAAGTACTGCTTGGCTATCAGGTCGCCCAGTCATTCTTTTTCTCCGTATTATTTCTGTGACCGTGACAGACCTCAGAGCCCGCACCAAGCGGGTTGCACCTCTCGCACACCCGACGTGCTCCTGGCAGCAGCCCGAACACGGCTGCGAGGGCCGGGGTTCTCAGGGGCGCGCGGGGGACGCGGGCGCAGCCTGACGGCCCGGCTGAGCTGAGCTGCGGCCAGGTCTGTCTCCTTCTGGCTCTAGGAAGCAGGTGCCCCGAGAAACCAGAGTGCTCCTGACAACCTTTTGTGCACTCCCACGGGGCAGTCACCTGAGCACGAAACTAAAGACGGTTCAAAGCTCTGAAGTCCTCACGATTCTCCGCTCCAGGGAAGTTACACCAGAGTATCTGCTGACCTCCTCGTGCACAGCTTCTCATCCCCCTACTCCCCAGAACAGTATTTCTTTAGCAAAGACATATATTAAGGGGAATTAATTAACTGCGCTTGCTGGCTGGATAATCATTTTTCTTGGCATAAATGAGTGCTGATGGAAGAACGCTAATCCTTTGCTCCCCAGCTTTCCCTGCATAGAGACTAAAAATAGATGAATACCCAGTTGAGGAAATTGTGATGGGATCATATTCCTTCAGAACAGAGTTCTGGCAACTTCAGAAAATGGGGTGAATTTTCCTGGGATTTCATTTTGTAAGTGCACCAGGAAAGTTAACGTCAAAATGTCCTGGTTTACTAAGTCTTCAAACAAAAGAAAATGGAAATGTTTCATTCGGAAGCATCTTCTTGTCTAGGCATTCAAAGAACAGCACAATCAGTGGTAAAATCTACGGAAAATGATTTAATTGTCTTAAAACAAACACACAAAAGCTACTTAGAGCAGCTGCATGCCGTGTTTTATGCTCCTCTATTGTGATTCTGCCAGTGCTTTATCAAGTCCCGGTACCTAGCCAAGCTTGCCCCCATTCATCACTCACCCAGCGGAGGTACTGCCAGCTGCAGAAGGCACCCTGGCTKTCCTGAGGAGATTACTCGTTGCTCCCTTGAGAGAGATCCTTTCTGCTCAGGGTGGATCCACCTTACGAGCCCCACCAGAGGTTCTCCTTTAATTGGTGCATACTGCCCCATGTCTCCGAAGTCACCGGCTTGACTACAAACTGCTCAAACACCGCCATTTATTTTTCATCTCATTTATTGCAGGCATGAATACAGGAACAGGTAAACAGCTGAGCCGTAAAAGTTTCTCTCTCTAGCACGTCTTCGATCAAAGGCCATCGCCCGCTCTGGTGACAGAGGCTGCTACTGAGGGGGCACAGAACGGTGTCAGCAATCTTGCTCCAGAGCTGCTACCCACCAGGCCAAGCCGCAGCGGCCAAAGACGCCTTCGCCTCCCGCTCCTCCTCGCGCCCTTCCCCACGGCATCCGTGCGTTCTTTTACGGCACTTAGCTTTACAAAACACAGTTGTAAGGCTGATCTTACATGCAATCAGAGATCAGTCTCAGTATATTTATTGCAAACTCCTTGAACATCAGGACATCAGGAAAGGAAAAGAAAAAAGAGAAAGAAAAGAAGGAGAAAAAGGCTATTCCATTGCATAATTACGAGTAGTTTTTTTTTTTTTAATCAATGAACCAGAAATATATTCAGAAAAAAAGAAAAAAACCAAAGGCTATTGGTAAACAGTTCAAACAGAACATGATGCTGCCTCCAATGAAACGTTTCACTGCATTGCCAGCTCTGTTTCAAATGGGCACGTAGGCATCCTGTAGCAGGAGAGAGGTGAGGTCATGGAATGAAACTTCTGAGGTGTTAATTTTCAAGCATTGCATTTGCAGGGTGTTTGTGTCTGAAACATGAAAAATCTGCACACACTGTGGGATCCGATAGAGATTTGAGACCTCGTACAACATTTCCAAAAAAAAAGAAATGTGGTTGCTCTTTTTAAAATGATACGGTCAGAACAGTTGAGCCACACGGAAACAAACCGCAACTGATCGGCTTCCAGAAGAGCCCGCGACACGAGGAAACACTTCACTCCTTGCATAGCTATGGAGGTGGCCGGTCAAACCTGTCGGCATCACCCAAACACGCACCCATCGCGCCCGGCTCCCTCGAGAGCCGGGATGTCCCCAGCAGGTGCCCGGTGGCGCCGCCCAGCGCAGCCCTTCACCCCGCAGGCCGTGCCAGGGCCGCCGGAGCCGGGCGGTTGGTCGCGTTTTGCTGTCTCTAACGCGCCTCTCTGCTCTGGCTGTCGCCGGATAGCCCCGCGCGCTGCTCTTCTCACAGGCGGGAAAGACAAAACAAAGCAAACCCCTGCTCTGACAGCCAGGGCTGGTATATTTACACCGAACGCGCAAGGCTTTCGCTGGCAGAGCTCCCTCCGTCACAGTCACACCTCGAAGCACCTCCAACGGTGCAGTGGGCTCGGCAAGGGTCTGCAACGTGGGCCTCACCGCAGGGACCAGCGGCAGGGTTCATCTCACCTAACCCCAAGCCATCGGCATCCAGGCTGCTCTGCAGGGCAATCCCCCTCTCTGGAGACGAGAGCCAGGCCTGTTAACGTTATGTGAGACGGATCCTTTCCCAGGAGGCCTGAAAAGACCAAGCCCCTTCCGTTCGCCTTTCCCAACGCCACCTCTCCCGACCTCGCTCCCGAAGGCTGCTGCTCAAACGCGTCACCTCTACACGTGTCAATGTACATGGTAATGATAGCCGGTGCTGGGCTTCATGCTGCCACAACTACATATGCAAGCTCATTAAAGCGGGCTCGGATACCTCTGCGCTATTATATAGACATACCCTCGGGCAGAGTATCCTGAAATACCTGTAAAGTCAAAGTCCAGGGGCAAATCTAGAACATGACCCCCCAGCATACATCCACGTTGACACTGTCCTGTTTACAGTGGTTTGGGGGCGTCCTAGCACTGTAATTCCCAACCAGAAGGGAGGCAGGAGTGTATATTCAAACAATGTGAAGAGCGAGGCGCTGAAGAGCGGCTGAGACGTAGCAAGGAGGAACAACAGGGTGACATTCTGCAGGGAAAAGCTTCGTTCAGCATCAGCAAAACACCTTAAGGAAGCTCCATCAGGCGATGGCAGCCGGTGGGCAGGACACCGAAAGAAGACGAGGGCACCGCGGCGCGTCGGGATGCTCCGCGGGAAGCCATGCCCACGCGGACCTCGTCCTCCTCAGCCGCCGCGCGCCCTCAGCGGCTCCGGAGCGCGCCTCAGCCATACCGAGCCATCGCTGAAAACCCACCTTGCTTCACGCTTCTCGTTCTCCTGTTCCAAGTATTTCGGCTCAAGAACCTTTATACAACAGCGGTAAAATGCTGCATCTAAAATAGTGACCTAGCAGCTGCTTTACGGGCCAGAAAATCTGATGGGCTGGTCCGGGCCAGACACTCGGGTCTGGTGAAGGCATTTGCTTAGGGGACTAAACTGCCCTCGTGCAGGTCACCGGGTTCGCCCCAAATTTCACAGCATATTCCAGGGCTTCCAGTGTCCCTTCCCGCTCACTTGGAGGACTCCGGGGCAATCAGTCCACCTAAATGCTGGGCTCAGACCTGTTTTCCCTGCTGACCCTGTGCAGCAGCGGGACACTTCACGTGCAAGGAGGTTTGCCGAACGGCCGGCAAGGGGAGCAGACGCCGCTGGAGTTGGGGCTGTGCCGCACTCCAACCGACTTGGCTCCCATCTCCAAAAAACGCACCTCAAACCGGGCTCTCCTCTTCCTTAGCCTTTACACAATCACCTTTACTCGGGCACAGAAAACACACTGCCTCCTTCCATCAATATCCTTCTGGGAAGAGGTGAAAAAAGGATAACAGGAAAAGGAAGGYGCAGTCTTAGACACCCGCTGCTGCRCTGCCCCCCGTTCTGATTCCTTCAYAGGGGCTTGAATGTTCCWAATCCCCTTTCAATAGCCTTAGACCCATGGAGAGGTAATGTAAAAACATACACCAGAAAAACGTCTTGGCACAGTAACTAGAAAGTGGGCACTGTACAAGCTGTACTTGATCACTCGGCAAAGTCACCYGAGTGCTTTAACCCCTGCAAGCCGCGTGTGTTTCTGCGACTGCTTGCGCCCATTCCTCATGCTGCTCCGTTGCACTTTGCTTTGCTGGCTTCTGCCCAACGCTCGTGCTGTTTCTTTTGCCCCATTGTGAAGGTTTGGGGCTGCGGGATTTCTTTGGGGAGCATGAGGCAAATTTCTTGTCCCACTAAATATAAAAAGGATGAATCATTTTCTACCGCCACGTTACAACCAAGACCCTATAATGCTCTCAGAATTTCTCCTATCAGAAAAAGAGCCCAGGCTAACTCTGAAGGAAACTCAGGCTTACAACAGTCGCTTCACGCTAAGAAACTGGTTAAGCTGAGATAAAGCCCTCGCAATCAGTATCAAATTAAGGGCAATCTTTTATCTTAATACAAACAAGAGAACATAGTATACAGAGGAACTGAAAAATATACATCTCCAGCCATATAAAACACACAAAAGCTTTCCCGGAGGAAGAGTATTTTGTAGCTGACAGTCGGTCGTTGGTAGCTTCTCGGGAATTCCACAATACTAAACGGGGGGATAGGGAACGTGGGAAACCGTCGGATAACGCTCCCTTGATGGATCAGTACGCTCCCTGAAGCTGCAACCCTGCTGACGCTCAGACCCCCACGCGCCCCGATGCCGGCGGCAGCCCCACCGAGGGCAGGGGCCGCTTCACGCGCAGCCGACCCCGCCGCCCAAAGCGCGCCCACAGGGACGCGCCGTCCGTCCGTGTGAAGACAGGGCCCGGACACAGCGCGGCCACCGAGGACTCGCGCCATTGACACCCATCGATTCGTGCCGTTCGGGAAGGCGCTTTGGCAATCCAGGAAAGAAAACCCTCTGTGTACGCCGCGGCCAAGGAGCTGCCCGAGCGCAGGCAAGCCCCGACACGTAGGCAACTCGGAGAAGCCAAAACTTCCCACTTAATTAAAAAAGTCAATATCAAGCTAGAAAGTCAGTAGCAAAGTACTTCAAATAACGGATCTTTTCATTAATGGAAAAACAAGTACGCTTTAGTTTAAGATTTAGGTCACGATGACAAACCATAGGGAGCACTGGGGGAGGATATCTGTAGGGAGGGGTTTCTTTCCCCCTTGCAGCTATTTATATCTCTGAGTAAAGGTTAAGGTTAGGAATTTGATAAGACAGCTGTTTGCTTTTCTGTGGAGACTAACAGTCCTGGGGTTAGGATTTAATAATCATTCTTCCACTTTAAAAATGATTCTTTAACAAATAGCAGTAGCTCGTTGCAATTTTCAGTTGTACAAAATGACATATTTTCTATGTTACTATCAAAATATTCTGCATAACATTAATCTCTGTGCAGTTATTAACATATGTACAGAACAGTGTTTCCCAATAGAAATCAGTACGCTCCTTGCTGATCCTTTTCGCCCTAGATTTACCAAAACCAACCCGAAAATTGATTGTATTAATAGTATAAAACCTCAGGAGAGGTGACGGAGCGGGGGTTTCTTTCCCAGCAGCGAGCGCGTGAAGGAGCTCCGTGGCGCGGGAGCCTCGCGGCGCCTTCCCCTCGGGCCGTGGTGGCGAGTCCAGGCGAGCCGGGCGCCCGGCACGCTTTCCCCACGCACCGCACCGTGCCGAGCACGCAGAAGCAGAGGAATGTAAACAGACAGAAGGCACGTGAAAGGCCCCGGCCCCTTCTGCGTCTGGCGGAAGCGAGGATTTCACAACTCGGTCATCAGGAGTCTTTTCATCATCTTCTCTCTCTCCAGCTCACGCCTCAGGGTCTCGGCGCTGCGTAATTAACGCACAAACAGCCAATTACGGGAAGCAACAGAGAGTCTCATGATCCAAGTTAAAATCATCAACATTTTGAGAATACCGCGAGGGGGGAGAAAAGGTTGACCCGGTGGAAAGGCTAATGACTGAGGGGGTGATTCAAAGCCAGGTATTGTCTGATATTTCTCAACAGCAAGCAGAAGCAAGGGAAAAAAAAGGACATAAAAGGCCCAGATGGCAAAACAGTTTATTTTTAATCTCCTCCCCGTTAAAGGTCACTGACTCTGAAGAAAGCTGGACTGGGACTCTAAAAATACATCATAAAGAAACAGATAGAGTAAATAAGACTGCAGAAGATTAGCGTCAGAGCTTTCCGCTGCTCTGCGTGGCTCCGTATTGGGGAACACTGGGGTACACTGGGTTTGCTGCAGGCCTGCTGCACGAGCACGTGGCTGTCAGGGAGGCAGGGCTTCCCCTCTCTGCTGGGTTGAACTGCTCTGGAGCCCACAGAAAGAGCCTGCGCTTGGGAGCCCTTCTGTGCTCCAAAGCACCGAGTGTATCAGCTCCTTCGTCTCTGTTCAGTAAATCACCCGCTTAGGAAATTCAGCTTTGAAGAAATCCTAGACAAGAAGTCAGCGTGCAAAACCAGTAGGATGGAAGACTAGAAATGGGAATACCAGCTACCTGTGGAAAGATGGGATGGCTTGTTGTTTCTCCAAAAAACTACACGAAAGGTGACAGCAGCTTGARATTACTTTAAAAAAATAGAAAACCAGAGCCTGGTTTTCATTTAGAAGAGTAAACATTTCTCAACCTCAGCTTTTCCCCCTAGACATTTAATTTCAAAAGACAAATTGCAACAGCAATTATTAAAAGAAAACCTTTGTGGTTGAAGCAAAATGACTTGCCTGAAGAAAAACTGCACAGTGTTTTCTCTCCAGCCCATCGGCCGGGGGACGGTACGCTAATCTTTAGCAAAGAAAAACTTCTGGCTACAGCAGTTAATTAAGACAGATTTTCCCTCAGAAGAGAAACGAAGTAAGGATATATTTCTTTACTTTACTCATGATTACCCACAAAACAGCAACCGAACGTGTTTTGGCACTGGGGGAAATGGCACTCTAGAAAGAAAGCATTGTTTTCTTACTGGAATTATGGTAGGAAAAGAGACACCAAGGGGACTCCTCTACTGCCTGGYGCATGGAAGGCTCCGTGGCGGAGCCGCACCGTACCTGTCGGCCAGCGAGATGGGTTTGTGTGGTGGATAGAGCGGCTGCACCGCCGGGGCGGGCACGGTCTCTGCCAGCGACCTCAGCACGGGCGACGGAGCCATCGGGGGGATCTTGGGCGATGACTGCACGGCACAGCACGGCAGTTTGCTGTCTGTAAACTCTGCCTGCAAAAGAACGCACACAGACACAGACACAAGAAAGCATAGATCAGCTTCTGCTCCTCTCGCCTGTTTCCACTCTCCTACTCAATGCCAAGCACTCAGCAGGAGCAGCTCCTAAAAGGACAACCCACAGGCAGTAGCCAGAGTTGCCCGGTACAACCCCTGTAGGTGCTGAGCAGGTAGTTGTTCTGCTTTAATGTGCTTTAATGGCCATGCCCAAGTGGCAATCTGACTGTAGCCTGCACTATGAGACCAAACTCCATGCGCAGACTTGACAGTGCTCCCATGACAGTCGTGCTCCGTCTGGAGATCACCACTCATCATCATTGCGTTACCTCCAAGTGCAATAGAGCCAGCTGACCGAAAGAGTTTTGCAATGGCAGGCAACGTTAAGGCAATATTGGCTGTGCCGGTTTAAGAGAGACAAAAGGATCCTGGAAAATAAAATAGCCCTGCCCTACTTTATGGAAGTGCCCTATTTCTAACGCCAAACCCCAGTGGCCCGTGCTCATGGTGCACACAGGATCTTCAGTCGGGAGGAATTCAACTATTAGCACAGGCTCATACTGGTGTTGGCCTCATTCTTGACCAGTTTCTCTTCTGAGCGTCCTTCAAACTTCACTGCAGGGAGGAAGAAAAGTCACCATCCCCAGGGAGCATGTGATATTTATGCAGCAATGTGAATCTCAGCTATTTTTCTTTTTTAAAAAATTTATATCTCAAATTCTGCAAGCCACATAGGATTAACACTAAAAGCAGAAACAAATTGGTTTAATCAGTGGGAGATTTGTTTGAGCGCAGGCATGAATGTTTGCCTACTGCTGCTTTTCTTAAAATGTTCCTGCTCATGTTTTAACTAAAAGCATCTCAGACATTCTGGACCAACCTCTGAAGTGAAAGGATTTCCCAAGCACTCATAAAATTAGTCAAAGGAAAAGGCTRGCTAATGGAACAAACTAAAGGAACCCTCCCTCCTCAATGCTGGCCAATTATTTGGGTAAACGCTGGTTAATGCAACCTCTTCAATCTTCTCTCTTGTTCAGCTCTCAAAACCCAGCTCCAGAGAGCAGGCCTGGGGCTCTTCGTACAGGATCTGCCTCTCTGAGCTCCAGTTTCACCGCACGAGCAGGCGGTGCCGCTCTGCAAGCTCGTGTCAAGTCTGCCAGCCYGGCTTAAGTCAACAGAGCTCTGACAAATTACACTCGCTCAAGGCTTGCCTGGTGTCCTCAAGTGTGTTTACCCTGGATAATGGTTACGCTGTCTGCATCCAATGCATCTTTTCACATGCACCTGTTTACACAGAATGTTTGGACCAAATATTTAACTGGTCTAAACAGATATAATTTTATTAGCTTAATAGATCTGTATGACAGAGCAGATGAGAGCATGGCGCTGAGCCCGTTGCTGCTGCTTTACAGAAATCTCTGCAGTTCTGAGGGGCTCCTGGCATGAACTTCCCCTTTTATCTGGTCCCGTTGACCACATTCTGCAGTTTTCCCTCTGATAAGCTCAATACCACTTTATGGACACCACAAAACCAGGAGCCCTATAGAGAGGGTAAAGCCTTGAAAACTTCACCATTCATAACTTTTTTTTTTCCCTCTTAATAAAACTTCAATGTTTTGCTCCAAGCAAAGAAAACATGAAGGGTAAGCGAAGAAAAGGAAAACAAACAATCAACGACAGAAGGATAAAAACAAGGGAAAGGAGTCACAGAGGTTTGTAGTGTACGGGACTGCATGTGCCTGGGGAAGGTTCAGAGCTAGACCTGCCTGCGGGCCCGGAGCCCYGACCCACCCAGCGCTGGCGCTGCGGGTGCCTGGACATGGGGCTGAACTGAAATGCTCTAYTACTGGGGACACTCCCCGCTCCGTGCTGGCATGGAGGACAAGGGGCCACAGTGGGATTGGCCTTCCTAACTGTTCTCCCATCTTCACAAAACCCTTCCCTAGCTGCGGCTCACTAGRGGCATTGGTATATCACTCACTCAAAGGAATGTATAGAATCGTATCATGGACCACACACCATTACCATTCATTTCTTATTGTAATGGTATTTTAAATWTTTGTGATCTGGATTTCCCTACGCCCCTTCTCCAGGGAAACAAGGAGACAATGCGGACAAAAGAAGGTTTCAAAAGACTAGTCAGAACAATCACTATTAATTAGTAATTTGGGTTGGAAAGTGCTCTGTGCATATCTCTTTGCTCACCATGAGGCAGCTATGAAGGACACAAATGTTGCAACGTCGCTTTAACTTTCAGCACAATGGTACTTTCCAAACTTGGATGACTTAAGGAAAAGTTGCTGTGACATATTCCCATGCATTTTTGAATACATCTAATGAGAGCACAACACTGCTAACTAATTAACTGCCTAACTAAGTCTGACTTGACAATGCATATTCGGAGAAAACCAGCATTTGGATCGTATCTCAATATGATTTGGGTTTACTGTAAAAGAAAAACCTCTTTAATTAATTAAGAGGAGATACTTATCATACATGTCCCAACAGGGACTGGAGTTACTTAACTYTGATTATATGCCAGAAAAACACAGATTGTTTTTACCAGTATAAGTTACGCTTAAAGATTCAATTACTTCATTTTGGGAATGTATTTTTAAAACTATAGGTTAGCTACTGTGGTTTATAATTATAATCAGAGAGTGTTTCTTGCAAGACAGAACCACTTCTCACATCGGAAAGGACAGAGAAGGCTACAGGCAGAGTCCCACTTCTGTGCACGTTTAACAACCCCTGAACTCCAATGTTCAATTCAGATTATTAAGTAAATGGGAATTACACAGGGATGCTACTGTAACTGTAATCATCAACACACTGAAATGCTTCCTGAAAGTTCAGACGTGATTTCAGTGAAAATCGGGCCCTTTTTGTGATGGCACGGCAGGCTCTTTCCAGCAGGATGCCAGGCAGTCGTTAGACAAGGCACCAAGTCCTCACTGCTCCCTTGACGCTCCTTTGGAAAGGCTCTGGGGAGCTTCACAAGTGCCCTGGACACAGCTGAGCTGAACATGAGGTTGGACCCGACTCCAWCAGCGGTCAGACTTGGCCTGTAGCTCTTGGCTCTCCATCTAGTAAGCAGCGGTGTCTGAATGCAGGCAACCTAACTCATTTGAACGACGGGAATATTTAACAGATTTGCACCCTAAATCCTACCTGGAATGTATCTTTTTGAGGACGGTTTAACGCATAACTTTCTGAGGCTGTTGGAAAAAAAATCACTTGGAATTGTGTTAAATACGCAGTTCTTTAGTTGCACGTTCTACTTACAGAAAACTGTGGTACTGTTGTAAAAGGATCGAAAAAGGGATTAGATGTATCAGCGGGGAATGTCTTTATCTTTAAAAAAGATAAAGAAAAAGATGTTACTTTCAGAGCATAAAAATGGAAAAGAAAAAAAAAAAGCAGCAAAGCATTGCAACTACAGTGACACATCCAACAAATTAGAATGGTTCAGCAGTGCTTGCACCAGAGCAAAAAAGACCCCCCCTAAAAATGCATACAGCAACCAAATGATGAGTAGTCAAAGGATAAATAGGAAGACTTGATAGATTAATGTTACCCATATAACAAAATCTGTTGTGCAGATTCTGAGGTGATTRCATGCAATGTATATACATCTTCCAACTCTGTAAACAGTCAGAGGGTCATTATGTGCTGCCTTCAGTGAACACTGCACATTTCAGAATAGAAATATCAACTCCAGGAACAACTTTTCCATTGCAGGAACTTCAGCTACAGAACTTGTGCTTTAGGTATTTCAGACTTCCAGATTTTCAGTTACACAGTTGCTGCCGAGGACAAAACATCACGTAAAACGGGATTATAAGAAAACCAAGCACCACCTGCTCGTCTCAGGCAGCTAATGGGACCGGTGAGGGTGCCTCTATCAAGTGCTGAGCWGCAGATAAAGGATTATCTTGGGAGGTTTTAATTACAAGAGCCTGGAGCCACCAGGTGAGAGATTTGCATGTCCTGGTACTGAGAAGCCCCATAACTCCCAGAGCTCAGTCCAAACCATCTTGCCATCGGTGCCACAGAGCCTTGCTGGAAAGCACTTCTGCCCTCAAAATCATTTCAGACATGAAGTGAGGGAAAAGAAAGAGAAACACAGCAACAACCAATACTCTTYCCACTGCAAATGATACCTTTTCCAAGCTTTTCCTCTCTAAAACGCAGACATGAATCCATTCTTTCACTGGGATAGAGAAACAACTCTCAATTAAGGATATCAATTTTAAATTACACTCCACGCTTTCCACTTTGAAAATGCCATTTCCACTGGTGTGTTTTTCACTTTATTACAGAAACTACTACACATGTGTTTATTATGCATGGCTTCAAACAKAATTCACTAACTACAGCTATATAACTTCTGCTTAATAATGCACAAAACTACCCCCAAGGTCTGGTGACGTTGTAGGCTAAAGCAACACCTGGAATTATGAGATCAAATATAATTAAGCATATGTATGGTGTTTATTTTGTAAACAAAACAACAGAAACATATTTGCCTTCGAAAGATGCCAAGGGAAATTAACAGCCATCTGCAGGCCAACTCCTGCAAATGTGTGGAATTGGTCTGGGAATTAGCAGGCAGGTTTCTTACCCCCAAGAGGCAGGAATGGCAGAAATGCAGCCGGGCCCGTCAGCAGCTTCTTGGCAGAACGCAGGCGGCTGCAGGTCAGTTGCACAGTGCAAAAGAACAAACTGTGCGACGGGGCARTTCCTTTGGATCAGTTTCCTGGCAAACGTGTTACATAAAATTTCACACTTCTTTTATAGTCCTGTATTCGCATCTGTTCGATAGCAAAATGTATGTGTACGCATACGTATATGTACACACACACACAATACAGATAATTGAACCTACTCATTAGATCTAAACAATAGCCCCTAGCAAATCTGTTATGCTACGTCATGCCCAGAGGCAAATCCATCACTAGAAAACACTGACACAGCCATGGAGTGTCTTGCTCTTTTGAGTGCAGTAAATGTCCATGAGCCCAAGTTGCCATTCTCAGGAGATGCAGGATTTACAATAAGATATCAGGGAATAAAATCTGTTGTAATCACAATCCTTTAGCCAAAGGCAAAACCAACACAGAGATGTGAAGTTGGATWTTGTGTCCAGTCTGATACACCACAGTCAAATTCCCTCTAATTTTGCAGGTTGACCTCATTAACGAGATGAAGTGGAGCTGCTGAATGCAGAAAGGAGAAACGACGCAGAAGGACACTGAAGAGCCCCCCGAGCCCTGGGACCAGAGGCACCTAAGGGAAGGCAGCCCCGAGCACGCGCCGAGGCACATGGCCATGCCGAGTGGTCTGCAGTCTGTGCACGTGCCCACGGCCAGCCCACGTACCGAGACACAGCGAAACGCAGTTAATCTGGCTTAGTTCTCAGCACGAATGCCTCTCTTTGGGCGCTCTACTTATTTAATCTCAAGAAAAAAGGCAATCCCAGCAAATGAAAAGCTCTGTAGGTTCTAAAACACCAATTTCCGGCATTTTAATGAAACTAAAAGCAGAAATTAAGGCGCACGGAAAAAAACAAAACAGGAGAAAAACACAGGATTTAAGTATCAGAAGCAGAAAAAAACCAAACCCACTCATCTTTCAGTGTTTATTCTTCCCTCCCCTCCTCTCTCCTCCCGCTGGGTAGTGGCTGGTGTTACTCAGACGGAGGACAGGCTGCCTTGCCAGGGCCTTGCTCCAATGCTGCCGCTGGCTCCCACACGCGCAGCGGGGAGACACCAGCCAGAGGGGCTCATCCAGTAGCAGGCCGGTACTTTCACCCGGCAAGCAGCTACAAGGCCCCAATGCATGCAGTGGCACTAATACCCACGTATCTGAGAACACTCTTCAGACTGAGGATGCATAGGAAGAGGACAGTGACTTGGGAAGCAGCAGTTAAGCATCTGGTTTACGGGAAATAATATATGGAAACCTATATGGCCTTACTGTCCAGGAGAATACTTCGACCTCTCTGTTCTGCACGACCATCAGTCCGGCAGCACGCTGACCTGGTAGGAAGAAAAACCCCTGCGCACTGCCACCCCACCACACAAGAAATCAGCAGCAGGTGGGAGGCCTTTTCTGCCCCTTGTCTTGGGACTGACTTCATTATTCGGAGTTAAAATTCTCAGGATAGCTCAGAAAGCAAAACAACACCCTGACCAGGGTGACAGACCTAAACGTGGTGCCCTCCCCATACAACACAGTGCCTCTCTCCATGCCCTAGAAAAAGGCCATGCCATAACTCTTAAATGCCACCTGACTCATGCAGCAGGAAATAATCTCTAAACTTTGCCTGGTTGTTGTCTCGGTTGCAGCAGTGTGTGCTGAAAGACATCCTGCAGATTGAGAAGGGAAGAAGAGCAAAGTCAGCTCCACCACCTCCAGGAAAGCAGCTGCTTCTCCAGCTTTGAAGACAATCAGCAGCTTCCAGGCTTCACCTGGGATTGAGAGCATGAGGGGATGAGGGTGGGGAGCAATAAGAGGACAGGGCACGGATAGGTATGAAACACGGTTTTGAGGACAGTGGCTCTCTCTACAGGAGAGCAAATGGCCCTGCAGGGCAGGTCAGAGCCACGGAACATGTTCCAGAGCAGGTCCCACAGGCAGCTGTCCCAACAGAGCAGTGAAAGGGGCGAGCGACCCGGCACTGCTGCCGCTGGTGTCACACGCTGGTGCCTTGGGGCACAGCCTCAACTGGGGTGCAGCCCCATGGCAAAACTATCCACATCCACAACAGAAGAGTATCAAACCCATCAGCACAGTCTCAGGAGCAGTCTGGTGGTCTAGCAATCTGTAAGGAAAATAATCTAATAACCCAAAAATGTTTTGTAGAGCCAAACAGCCACATTACCTTTGTGGGAAAATGAATGAACTATTATTCCCCTGCAGATAATTCTCTGCTAACATGCAAAAATCCTTGTTGCATTGTTAGCTGTCTCTTTGGGTAACATATTTTGCAGGTATTAAGATACACAACCAGCAATAATCAACAGAATTAAATCATTTGCCTCGTTGTTTATATCACAAGCAAGAATGAAGCAAGGTGAAGGAAAAGAAGAGGACAACAGGAGAAGTCTTGACTTTGTCTTTGCATGCGTGCAGAAAACGTTCTTTTGAAAAGTTCTTAACATCTCCCTACAAGGAGTTTTACTTTCTTTAAAAATCTTTTAGATGGGTCAGGAGAAAAAAACTGCTATGTTCTCATAAAGCAGAAGGGGGGGGAAACCAAACCCAAGTATTCTCACCTGAAATGAAAACAGCAGTAGATTTGTGGAAAATGAGTCAACAGCTGAATGTGCCAATTAGGATGAAATTAGCTATTTTTGGTATTTCTCTCAGAAGGGAATATTGCAAATGTCCTGAGTGTGACAAAAAAAAATCCACTTTGGGGAGCAAGGGACTTATTTTGGATACGATCGCCTACAGTTAAAAACATAGGCAGAAACTGAGTACCCGACGCATCCACTGCCCGGCCATAATGTTCCTTATAAACATAGCTCTCAGTATACACATATAGCCAGAGGAATGCTCTATGGTGCTTTATTTAAAAATACATGCCTGAAGTTGAGTATCCTCACATGCACACAGGACTAGTATCTATACAGGTCAAACTAAGAAAAAAAAAAAAGCAGCAGCCAGAACCACTGGACTAGGCTCTGTTAGCATTTCCCAACCTTGATGTGTGGTATGCTTGCACATGAACTACCCGTCAGACCTGCTTTCTAAAACCAGTTATTGGATTTTGTCCTGTGCAATTGTTCACTAAAAACCAAAAGTGAACATGCAGGCTCAGAGGATGGAAAAGTGAAAACAAAGAGTATCTGGTCTTTTCCACCCTGCAAAATTCCAGTGGCACAATATTCTTTTAAGGGTAAGCAATTCCTGACTCCGGGGATCATTTAGGTGAAGCCAACTCCAGATCACTCCTTTTGTGTCTGGCAACAAAGTGACGTGACAGGTAGGCAGACACAAACACTTTCGGGATGCTTGAGGCAAAACCAGACCAAAGCAGTGYGGTTCAACAAGCTCCTAACAGGATGGAGATGTAAATTAGCAAGGCTGGCAGCTCCCACTGCCTGTCTCAGACTTGGAAAAGGCCGCGTGAACTGAATGCCCTGATGAACCAAACCTGGTTTGTACTTCATCCCAGGTTATCTTCAAGAAACGCAGGATTCTTTTCACTTGTTGAAATAGCATCAGTACATCAGTGTCAGCAGACAGCTCTAGGTCTGATGCATTAAAGATAGTGGCAGTTTTGCAGGAACATCACACTGAGAATACCCCAAGGCACCAGCTGTGAAGTTCTTTAAGAGGCTGCACTTCTGTGCTAGCTACCAAGTCAGGTAAACACGATTTGTGCAGAACTGCCCAGCCTGCTGCCGTTCTGTGTGGCGGTTACACAGTGCCATGTCCTTCCTAGGTCTGCCTGGTGTTCAGGCCTCGCTGTTCGCCTCCTCAAAAACTGGCAGCAGCCGGAGATCAAGGGAACACTTAAAACAGAGCTCATCGAAACCTAAACGTTAGTGTCAGCAAATCCAACCCTTTCGCTTAGTCTGGTTTACCAGTTTGGTCCAGGTTTCCATGGAATGAGGGACTCCAATAAAGCATCCCTCTTCCCACAGGAACCCTGTAACTCCCATTGGTAAATTGAACATGTTCCCTCTTGAGCGTCACACAGGTCCACAGAGGTCTCCGCTAGCGTCCTTGCTAAACCAAGCTCCTCGAGACTGCTCTCAGACGATGAGCTTGCCCTTGCYTTGCTCTTCTCGGTACGGCAGCCCTTCTTCGGCCTTGTTCCCGTCCAAGTCCACCCATCTTGGAGCACACCCAGCAGCACGCCCTTTGTGCCACTTGTCTCACTTGTGTCCTAGGCCTAGTATATTCCTCTCCATCAGAAATTGCCCTCTGTCCCAGCATCACATGGAGGCAGTGCCAGGACACGTCTGTGTGGCTTCCTGGCTGTGAAGCAGCAACCTTTGGTTGCAAATAGGTGTTCAGGGGAGTCCCTCGAGTCAACGTGCAAGCCTCCACATAAGCTGGGCTTAGCTGCAGCTATAGCACGCCATGGACACTTTGTGCATAATACAGTACAAGCCACACACTGTTTGCAACAGATCTACCCAGAGKCTCCTAAACAGAGGTAAAACACCTAGGATAAAACCCTGAATTTTCACGCCAGCTTTTGTATTACTTAGCAAGGGCAGCTCTGCAAATCATGCTGGTGCCAGCACCCTCTTCTGCTGCCCTGTGGATCTTTGCCCTAAGGATTGTAGGTACGGGAGTAGCTATGCAGCCAGCAAAGTGATTGCAGAGGTACTAAGGTCGTCGCTAAGTCAGCACAGTGTCTGTGCAGCACGTSAGGAAGGAATGCATTTCCCGGCTCAGCTTTACAACGTAACTTAGCCTGGAGACTGTTTTGGCAAAAACATTTTATTCCTCAAAAGAACGTACAGTAGGGACAATTCACACATAATAAAGGCAAGTCATCRTGTCCAGGCTCCTCCAGTCTTCAGGATTTTACTTCACCAATGCTGTGAAGGTGAGCAAGTTTAAGTGGGACGTAACCTCAGCACGGGCTGTCAGGCCAGGTGCAACCCCCTTGAGACGTAGCAAGGCAAAATGATGTCACGGTCCATGTGCACCGGCTAAAATACAGCCTAAGGACTGCAGCACTCGCTTGGTCTTTGTTTCAAACACATACAKGAAACAAATAAAGAGCAGCAGGTGTATTGGCTGGGTATGTTTTTTGTCCAACATCGGTGCAGAATAAATCAGTGCTATTGCTAGGACAGCTAGTGCAAGGTTACCTTATTTTCCCCTTTTGTCTTTACCAATGACAAAATCAACAGCGTTCCCGTGCCAGGTGCCTAGACCRCATGCACAGCCAAGGAAATCAAGTGGTATCTTCTGCAGACGCAGGTGGTTGTCATAGAAGAAAGTCACTAAGGATGGACAACATGAAGAGGAGGCAATGAGTACTGTGATTCCCGACAGGCAAGAGTGCCCCAGGTAAGCCATATATTCACAACCCGACTGGAGCAAAGGGTCAGTACATGCATCTTGTACCAGAAGAAAACTCACCGCTAACCACACCTGACCATTTCCAAGCACACACACAGACTGCTCATCCTCCAGCAACCGAGAGTTCACCACACCTTATTAACACAGAGGCTTCACACCCAGAGACATTTTTACAAAGGCTGGTGAATAACTGTGTGCGAAACAGGCACTTTTTCAAAAGCTCTGGGATCACCTTCCCCTGCTGGAGAGTCAGGGCAGGCTGACACAAACAGTGCACTGCCTGACCCTTGCCCAACACAAACAGAGCTTGACTTTCTTCTGTAATCAATCTCTGCTTGTGTAAAATGAAGAGTTGCCTGAAAGACCTTAAGTGTCCAGAAGTTCAAACCAATCTTGGTCTCCTTGAATGTCAGGATGGGAGAAGTACGTTACATTAATTTTCTGCCCTACTTCTCTGGGCTATTGAGCTCTGTCAAATTCCTCAGGGGTTTACACCATTCTCTATTCTATAGGAAAAAAACAGCATATGTGCAATCAAGTCAGCGGTGCTACAGGAGAAGTGCTAAAATGACAACCTGGTGCACTGCTTTTATAGCCCTAACCATAAGCACCTGCTTAARCATACATTCACCTTCAGTGTGACAGGAGTCACCCCCATGACCCCTGCAGCTTTAAGCTGCCCACGGGCCTAAACATCATGATCCTTTGTGGAGCCAGACCCACTGGAGCACGCACAGAAGCCGCTGGGCTGTGCCTTGTAGCTCCCTTCTCCAGAAGTCTGCTCTGGATTAAGCCTCTATACGACCACCCTACRGCTCCCTCATACTGGGTTAGACCATATTTATCCCCCTGTCTAATGCGAATCCCAGAAACAGAGCTCTGCTGCTTTAAATGCAATGAATACCAAACCACTGGATCCTACCACTGAGACCAGCCTTACTAGAATGTGAGAGTCTGTAAGGACCAAGGTTGCGTTTGGCTTAAGACTCATGCATGCATGAATTCAGCCTTGTCTCTACTACATCTTTGGTGATGCGTTACATCCAAAACCTGTTTATTCATAATCTCATGCCACCGGCTATGGAATCATTAAAATTACCAGCAGAAGGGGCACTCTGCCTTGGCTGTAAGCAAAATCTCGGGGCAAGTATCCAAACACAACAGCTCATTAGGCACACGTATTTACAAATTCAAACACTTGCACGTTAATGCTCTGCCAGTTCAGTGCCGTGAAGCTCATCAGATGCCTCTGTTTCTGTTGAGCCTCTCGTTAAAGCAAGCCAGCATCAAAGTAAATGTGCTGTTCGTTTTCTCTGGGCTTGTTTCCATCTCTTCATGGACAGATTGGGATGTTACCTTAACAGCCAGCCTACCCATCTGAGACTCAGGAACGCCCCACAACCAAACAGATTAGTCCCAGCTGAGGAACAAACCCAGTCTATTCGGGCTACTAGCACATAGCTCTCTCTTGCCTGTGCTTAATTCCAGCAGAAATTTCACCTTTGGACTGAGGGGAAAAGTGCAGGCCCAAAAAAAMCAGCAGTGTGAATGCCAGGAGCTTGTTTTTTCATTTAAACAGGGCTCTGCTTCTCTATAATTTGTTTATTGGGTAAAGTATCCAGGGGATCCATTATTAAAGACATCTCTGACAGTGACTGAAGATGATTACGCTGCAGTGAATGAGGATGGAAGAGGGAAATGGGAGCGAAGCCAAATGAGACTGTCCTGTTCCTCAAGCTCTGTTTGCAGCACATCTTCAGGGGGAAAAATACACTGCGAGTAAAATGTCACCAGCAGCTGCTGGTTGCCAGTTGGGATCCTCCAGCCCATCCCGGCAGCAAGTGAGCCAAAATGGGAGCTGGGCATTTCCCACAAGGCAGATTTCCAGCATCACTCATTTTGCAACRGAAGAAGTCAACACACATCTTCCTCTGGCAAGCTCTGTTGATACTAYGGGCCCTGGGAAAATTAGAGCAAACTCGTCCAATTCCGAAAAGCCTTGAAGCAACTCTACATTGCACAAGGAGCAGAAGTCGGCCCTGCCAACCTGGGGAACATAGAGGAGGTGTAAAGCAACTGTTTTACCTTTCTCTTCTTCTGGAAGCCCTGGGCTAGCTGAGAGTTAAGACCTGGTCTACCCTATTTTCTAGGTGCTCGTTTGTTTTTGAAATAGTGTGCCACTTGCTGTCAGGATGTGCGCTCTGGGAACATGGGAACTCACTGTTCTTGAAGCAGGAATATGCTCACTGCAAACTTACTGTAGGTGCGGATAAAAGCCTTCACCCACACTCACTGCCCCTGTTCTTGGGGATGGAGAAAGCAGTTTCTCCAACCCTTCTTGCCAAGTCACTAGCAACAAGAAAGGAGACCAGGTTTTGCCTGAAGCCCAGGCAGACCGGCTGCTGACGCAAGCACACGGAGTCTGCACGTCAGCACCTGAGCTCCATCCTTACTGATTTGACAGTGTGCTCTGGATACCGCGCGAGGTGCGACTGCCAAATGGTGCACAAATTCACGCCGCTAGAAGCCCACCAAACTCGGTGTGAGACTTCCCATCTCCAGCCTTGCCAAGAGGGTTCTCGGCAAAGCACGTGTGTATGCCTTGCCATGCACACCACAGGGCCCACACGGCTCTCCTGTTTGARGGCATCTTGCTAACATCCAGTCTGCCACCAAAAGTGACCAGGTGCCGTTCCACGGAGCCAGGGCACTTGCAAGGCTCCGGCCATCCTTTTGGCAGAGGAGCAGGGAGTGACATTAACTTGCTAAACAAGTTTTGCAGAGGTTCACTTCCCTCACCCCACTGGCTGATCTTTTAAGCGGAGGTTTTGGGCTTGGACTGTTAAACATGAGATGAATGTCATGCCATAAAGCGAGCAATAAACCCCTCAACAGCAAGAGTGTTATGGGCCAGCTCCAGGAAATATTCTAAGGAGTCCTATTGTAAGAGCTGTTTTCTACTCAGAAGGTTTAAATTTGATATATGGGCCATCTACCCCTGCAGAAATTTTCTTCCTCAGCCAGAAATAGTTTAGTGTTAGATTTCCTACAAAGTGATAAAGGAGAAAGGAACAGAAGAGGAGGCCTTCTACTCAGGTCAGTGAGTTTCCAAGCCAGCTAACACAATAGTAGGTTAGCTGGGAGCAAGCCACTCTTGCATGCCTCGTTTTATGATCAAATGATCCTTTTCTGCTATGATTTACAGAACAGGGGACGAGGTGCAGAATCCATGCAATTAGCACTGCACAAGCATCCTGAGACTTATGCAAACTTAAATTTATCAGTTCAACTGGTTTCTACTATTGCCATTCCTCAGGGTTATAAGACTGCTGTACTAGACTCTACAAAACACAAAGCAAAGGATCTCTCCTAATATAAATATCACAAGCCAATGATGATGTCTCCGTGTTTCCTTTTTGCTTGCTAATAAACGCGCTACAACCATTTAAATAGTAACTATTGCTCGGAAGGGGATTTTCTCCCTTGTTGCGATGGCTGTAAAAGGCAGAGGACAAATCAATATACGTCCAGTAAAAGTCACTGGTTGCTTAGGTACCATTGACGGTTCATCAGAGGAAACTGCTGTTGAGACTGCTTGGGAATTCTCCAACGAAAATACCTATTCATTCAAACCAACTGCATTAGGAGAGAATCAATGACGACTCCATTTCTTCCAAACTTAAGTAATAATTAAAACTTATTTCATCAACATTACGTAAAAGGAAGTTCCAGCGCCTGCATTGGAGACAACATCTTGTTTGGAAACTTGAGTTCATTGAAATGAATTAAAAAGCATTAACTGACACTGAATCACTTCACAACTGCTAACATGAAAACATTTCAAACTGACCTGACATTTCTCTCTACCCTCCTTATCACTTTCTGACATTTGGTTCAGAATGCATTCCAAAATACAGACTTTTGAAAGAGAATGTGGACAAAAAGATTCTACTCCAGGAACAACAACAACAACACATTTTATCTATTCCAATTATTCCATTGAGTGGCAAAGTTTGCTGGTTTTACAAGCTGAGTCACCCAGCCAGTCAAAAAGCAGCTTGAAAGGCAGATGTTTTCATTTTCTGTTGGAGCTTGGAAGCACTCAATTGAAACTCTACAGCAGGGCTGTTATTGCATTTGCTATCACAGTGGAAAAACGTGAATTAGAATTAYACATATATCATTTCATTAGTGTGTTGGAAAGAAAACACATAAACAACAGCTACTCTCTGGAATYGAAATATAATTGTCACTAATTACAGTGAGGAAGAGAGATTATGAACTTTGCAGCTGCTGAGACAAAAGGAATAGTGAGGCCAAAGGAGAGATGGTTAATATGACTTTATCAAAAGATTTTGAGAGGTACTATCTCTATCACTATACTTGTCTCACTGGCAGCAAACATAAAAAGATCTATCTAGTTTCAAACAGGTATATCAGAAGATGAAGATTTTTCTATTCAATGGATTACTGTACAGTAGAAGAAAGAAAAAGGAGATTTAGCCAGCTAATCCAAACTCTATGGCTAAAAAGCCCTGYCTATCTATTGTTCACTTTTATTCCTCCTAGGCAAGTGTTACAACAGCTTACTTCTGGTAAGAGTATATGAAACATGTTTACAAATAAATCAACATTTTGAAATACAAAAACGATATTGGACAAAAGCACGATAGATCATGTAAAGCATTATTTACAAAACCACACAGTTTGTAAGAGATCTGCCGATGATTTAACTTGTCAGGCTGCAGTATGGGGTAGATGTCAGACAATTTATTACTCTCTTTTGAAATTCCACCAGTTACTTAATCTGCTAAGTCAGAGCTCAAGTGCTCTGGTCTAACCAGAAATGGTAGTGACCTACGTCACTTCAGGAGTCCTTTGAAAAGTTCTGAATTGAAGACGGTATCACGACAACTTCACTGAAAGGSAAACCCACAGACAGACTTTCACTGCCCTGTCTATGGCATCCGACACCTTCAAACACTCCACCAGCTGGGCAYAGTCTCCCTAGAATCTGGCCTGTCAATTGGACTCACGTCACTGTTATTGCTGCTTACTATATCCTCGACTTCTTGTCATAATCTGATTTGGTAATTTGACCCTTTTTTTCCATTTTAAAACTAGTTCAACATTCATACTTGTCCCATCTGGAAGGTTGTTTTCCAAGCCTGTACCACTCACAAGTGTCCCTCATCCCTCCCCCACGAGAAGCGTGTTCTCCATTGAGCTTCACAGGAGGTGTGACACAAACCTGAACCACTTTGTCTGTGGGCTAGCTTTCTCCCAGATCCAGATCCTGGTAAGGTGACACTACGGAGGCTGGGCGAAGTGAAACTACCCAGCACCCACCTATGGAAAGACCTGTCATGGCTGTGACACCACAATTCCACCTTCTACCCAACCATTTCCCATGCGAGCAAAACAACCACCACATCACAGGGCAASCCTCTCACGGACGTTGCTTATGGAGCCCTGTTCTGCAAGTGGATTTTCTGACTCTGTCTCCCTGAAYACACACTAGTGTCGAGGACCCAAGAAGGTTGAAACGTCTTTTTGCATGTGCCTCCCCAGCAAGTGGCAGGCCAGCTATGGAGCCCAGCTAAGGCTTCAAGKTCAAGCTCCAGCGGGATCCTGGCAGGATCTGGCAGAAACCCAGTTTATGTACATACCTTTGTCTATTTTGTAACTTCTACAGGCACGGGACAGGCACAAATAATGCCAGAAGACAGCTGTAACAACATCTTAAAATGCACAGATATGACTAGAAAGAATTGCATGTGGCAGCTATCACCCCTGCAGTGAAAAGCTCACGCCTTTTAGAGCCAAACTGCCTTCGGAAACTCCACTCTTAACTTGATCTCAAGGTTGTTAAAAGTTACCCTGTAGATCATTCAGTATTTAAAAGCAATGAATTAAAAAATAAAGAGTAGGCACTGTGCAGCATCACGTATTTCCACTTAACACCTTCCCCTCTCTTTGATACCTCCTCTCGCTCACGTACACATCCTATTCAATTTATCACCATGTCTACTGGTGCAAATTCAGCAACATATTTTACCTTTCATATATTTTTAATTCTTGCATTATATATGTGTATACACAAATATATATAGCTATTAATATAAAATATGTAACTATTGAATCATCTGTGTCACATTTACACAGCATGTGAAAGACATTATTGTGCTTAACCTAATAATGGGAAAATAAATGACCATTGAGCCAAYTGATTAAATCACTTAACACAGAGGCAAAATAAAAGCTAATCTTAAATGCTTAAAGCCCATATTTTAGCATTTGCTTATTMTTCTTCTTCTTCATTGACTCTATGTGCCCTTTTATAATGCGTGGCTGGATGGGACCAAATATCCAGAGAGCTGGGTAGCAATCAGTGCATTTTGCATGTATCAGTGAACATTAAACTAAAATCCAATATGCAATCTCTGAGCTTAACTGCATCCCCAAACACCCGGTTATCAGAACATCAGCAATTCAACAAACTCTGCTTATAACACTGGCAGATCACATGGAAAGTTCAATGCTGCAACATGACAGAGCTTGGTATTAGTTTTAGGTTCTATTTTCAGTCACTTATTTGTGCCGACTACCAGCAGCAGCAGCTCCTCAAGAGCGTGAAAGCCAAGCATCAAAATGCATTCACCCATTATTTTGGCTGACCAAGTGCCATGGTTGTTTTAAAACGTGGTACATCCCCTCACTCCCCTCACTAGCTACTAGCCAGCTTTAGCTGGCCAAAACGCTGTGCAGATGATTTGCATTTGCTCAAATCAGGTTRCTCGTCTGTGTGCTCCTGGTAGGCTTGCATTGCACGTGGCACCGAGTGCACCCCTGCATTCCTGTGACCTCCCAGCTACTCAACTTTATCATTTCAGCACTTCAGTGAACCCCTAAAAACTGTTGGTTCTATCTGGCTGAAGATTCAATGGTCTTTTTCAGCCAGAAAAAAAAAAAAAAAACCACCATTCTGTGGGTTCCTATGGAAGTTCCTTTATTACCTGTTGCTCTAGTGTTCTTTTTTGCATTAGGATTGTTTGCTTTAGCAATAGCTGTTCTTTGCTTTTAATAGCTTAATATGGAGTTAAAGGGTATGAATTTGAAACTGGAAGCAAATACACATTTACCAATATGCTTTCTGTTTTGGGTTCATACCTGCAAATATAACTGCTGAAGTGCTCAAAAAAAATTGCTTATTTGCACAAATTGTTTTGCTCCTAATTGGCCACTGCATACAAACTACTCAATTTGTATGTGCAAATATTGTCATTGAGAAGCAGGACAGGAAAACAGCATTTTTTTTTCTTCARTTCCACCTTATACTAAAAGTCTATTCTTTCTATGAAGATGTAAAAGCAGAGAAAAAAAGAAATATATCACACAGCTTTCCAAAGTGTTTTAAGAACACATATTTTATCTATTCTATCTTCACTATGTAGTTCAAATAGGTGAAACATTTATAAATTTGTCTCTGACTAAAATGTTTTAGAGATACTGAAATATATGGCAATACTTCATCTGTACTTCCATACAGTTACAGCAGCTACCTGCCACTTAATATTCTTATCAAATATTAGTCTTGAACTGTATTAAAGCTGCTTTTATTTCAAACTCAATGCTAAAAAGACTGGCTGTGCAACGATATTTTCCTGTCTTCTTTGGATTTTTTTTTCTCTCACAGTAAGTGAAAATCTCTCTAGCAATGAAGGTGAGAAATACTGGAGTGATTTCTCACTCTATTCTGTTATTTTGCTTACTGCAAACTTGCAAAATTGTCATGAAAATTTAGTAACTAAAAATCAAATCAATTCCTCTATCATTTTAACAAATGCTAATGGAAGAATATATTTTACCACCTTTCTCTTAGCTAGCACTGAAAAAAGTCTCTATTGAGAGTTTGCAACAATGTTTTATTGCTTCCATCAAGCTACTTGTTTTCTCACCTTCGCCTGAAGATGACTGGCTTTTGACCTGGGTGATTAGTCAAGTCATCCATTTATATTTCAGATTCTTATGCCTTGAGCTGTTCTACATTATACGACAGACTACAGGAGTACTTGGGCTAAATTAACGGAATGAATATATGGCTCTGTACCTGCAGCTCTGACTTCAGAGGACAGTCTCGAGTCAGTTTAGGTATGAGGTGGTAATAACCTTTTGTGGTCTTTAATTTTCAAGTCTGCAAGAAGTGAGCTAAAATAAATTGCACTGGTTAGTACAGAATCATCAGAGCCTCAGAGTTTTGCTCAAATGTCTATTATTATTGAAGAAGTAACAAGACCTTTCAGAGTTTTCCTTCCAATTACCTTGATAATTCATTGGAAATATTATTTCTTTTCCTTCTGTATCAAATGAAGATAATAAATATGTTTCACTTGGAATATTTTTTACAGCTACAGTTGTTTTGGAGTAGTTTTAACTTGACCTTTTATCAGGTCCTGATTTTATCCTGTCATTCCCATCAGCACCTTGTGGCAGAGGTACTACTGCATCCTGGGTATCTCTTTTTCTTTCACCTTTGCATGCCTTTCAGTGCAGCCAAGTGCAACTTTTCCTTCAGAAAGGCACAAATACAGTCAAGCCAACGGCTTCTGGAACTGCATGAGAAGTACTCTGTTATATCTAAATGTTCTTCAAAATAAATTAGATTTCAGGTCAACCTGTGTTTAGGAACAAGTCCTTGGGTTGAGAAGACCAAAGGCTAGTAGGGGACCCTAGAGGGGGAACTTTTAGCCCTAGTTAATTTCATTTGTTTCCAAAACAAGAGTTGTTAATACATCCAACTCTATCATCTCTGAGGCTCAGTGCAATCACATTCACACCACTAGATTGCTTAGACTACTCTCTCTCTCTGAGAAACAGAATACTTTCTCAAATAAAAATCTTTGTTCCCAACTCATCTTAAACAAAAATACCTAATTTTATGTTGAAGGTCATCTTAATCCTCTCTTTAAAAAGCAATTCTATTTTATTTCTTATTTTTTAAATATATACACATAATTTATGCTCTTTAAATGCTACACCTTAGATGTGGAAAAGGCAAATAATTTTCTACTTATTTTTTCTACCAATAGGTGGCATATGAAGCTCTAGAAATTTCTTCCCTTGTTAGAGCATGAAATAAGAACATGTATATTTTGCAAGTACATAGCCATCTATAAATGAGGCCTCTCTGATATCTCTTCAGATGTGATCAGGATTTAGTCCAAGCTCATGCATCATGCATTATAACTTGTAGTCCAGGTTTAGGAATAGCTACTTTTGGTATATAAGATTGTCCCTTCTTATTTATTTTATCCTGCAGCATTAGGTCACACTGAAGTTTGCACACTTTGCCTTTCTGTCTTGGTTAGGAAGGTGCTTGTCAGCGCCGTGCAGCAGCTCTKAGGTTCATTCAGGGTTTTAGCACTGAGCTTACTGTAATTAAACAAAAAAGCTCTGCATTCACACCCATGTCAAACAATCACAGTGGTTGAAAGCTGAAAGAGGGTAGCTTTAAGCTCAAACTGTTTCCCAGTTCCACAAAAGCTAGAAACACTCCAGGGGAGAGAGAGAGGSAGAAAGCACTGCAGTTTGATGGCAGAAAGAGCCTACTACAGAGCTAAACCTAGTTTTAATAGGTTACTATAGGGATGCTCAGAATGTGATGCTATAAATTCTTCATATATAACACTTTTTCAAAACAATTTGTGGTTCTTTTCTAAGACATATAATATAGCACGCATTGAGTCTTGTTTACATACAGGCCAGCTACAATGCTTGAAGTCAAAATGAAGCAGTACAGAAATAAAGGGATTTTCTTCTGTACACATTATATTGATTTTAAGGGCAGCCTATAATGCTTGGCAATCAAATAACAGTAGGTTTTACTTGGCAATGATAAAATCATGCATAAGGTAAAAATCCCATAAAGAATATGCCTGGAGGAATGCAGCTCTGAAGACAGGACTTTTCACTTCTACGCAATGTGCATTACTCAATATGCATCATTTCTCCTGCAAAATGATTTCCTGGGATCAGCGTGCCTCACAACTATCCTGCTGTTATTGGCCCTCTAAATGTCAGTGACTAAGTGACCATCAGAGCTCAGTCAGCTCTCGTATACGTCCCACCGGCTCCTCAAGGCTGATGCCGTAGACAAATTTGCTTACTCTGATCCCTGTGGGGCAGCCTGGATTAATTCTATTAATCCACTCCATTCACTAATCTTTCCATTTGTATGAAATAATGTAATTTGGTGAGCTCCACTTCTAACTGTAATTCTGAGCATGTATTACATTTTCCACATTATGGGCAATAGCAGCCAAAACATGGATATAACCCAAGGCCGTCAAGAAGCATCAAGAATTAGCTGGTGAACAGCAAGGATCAGGCAGCTGAGTCAGGGACTATTAATCACTCTCTGCCAGCAGTGTTAGAGGAGGGAGGAAGATGTCAGAAATGGCTTCAAATTAATAGTTCCTGAGCAATCAGGGGAAGCATGGCTGCATATATCATGACCAAGGAAAGCTCATTTTAGAGGTCTTCAGATGACACAGGGAAGCCAGCTGTTGSAGTGTCCCTCTGCAGGATCAACCAGGTATACAGGTACCTGAACTCCTAGCCCTGCCACCTTGGGTAAATGCCCCAGATTAGGCAGCATGAATAAACTGCCTTAGATATTGCCCCCGTCACTGAATATGAGGCGAATACGAGTACAATTAACAAGTGACTTCCCAAGGGCCATAACATGGTGGGTAAAATTGACACACTATCAGTGACTTCGCAAGGCGCAGCTGTAAATGATCTTGACCCTCCAATGACAGCAGATAAAGCCACCACAGAATTATAACTTCATCAGAGCAGCTTGAAATGAAACATTTCCCCTCGCTTGCATTCGTTTGGGCCTCCTCCCCTTACAAACCACCTTTTCATTCAGACATCCCACTGAAAGCCACTTGTGGCCAGTGAAACTGCAAGGAAAGGTCTGTAAACAGTAACAGCCCTTAGGAGCACGAGCCGACCTTTGGAGAGGCTAAACAAAACAGAAAGGGGTGACTGATGCCGTGCAGCACGTGCTCTCTGAACTACCAAAACCAAAACAGTTATGAGAGGGTGATTTCTCAGCGTACGGTTCTCAGCGGATGGTTGAATAGAGAAGGAGAAAGGATGGCGGGGTATAGGAGAGGAAAAAAACTCCAAAGCCTCAATTCTCAGCTGAGAAAGGAAAACTGTAACTCTGACATCTATTAGATGGAAGCAAAACACAAAGCTATGCAACCGAGAGCAGGTCAGCTGCTAAGGTCTCCATGGCTGATCTTCAAAAATACTACGGCAAGCTACGAAGCTTGCTGCAGCATTGCTTTTTTAGAATAAGAAATATGCTAGGAAACTCTAAAGGATAATTACTTAAAGTTTAGCCACAATCATGTCATTTGTATCAAAAAGGTCACTGTAATCTTTGCATTTCAGTCTGTGTGTGTGTCCTGCCAACTCAAACTACAGGCAAAGGCTGGAGACCTTTGAATCCTGCACTTCCTTCCTCTTGCACCCTGCACTTCCTTCCTCTTGCACCCTTGGATGTTCCTCTTCCCCCAGAAAGATACAGGGAGGGTGTGTCTTGATCCTATTCTGTCATTTCTGGAGCGGGATGGTTTCACCATGGGGAACTTTAAGGAGATCCCAGGTAAAGCTCCCCACTTCAGTGGGCTCTTCTCAGCCTGCAGAGGTATTCTGGGCACCAAAGCAGGAGCAGCGGCACTTCCACCAGCAGCGCCAGTTGTTTCAGCACTCCAGCAGATGCTGGGAGGCCCCTTGCAGCTTGGCTGCTGCGGCTCAGGGGTTCGACACCTGCACTGCAAGCCCCTCGTGATGCAAGGGCCGCTCAGTGGTGCCAGCCTGACCGGCAGGCCACAGCTGGGGCAGTGGGCACAGAGCAGGCACTGGCCTCACCATCAGGTGCAGCAGCACCAAGGGCCCTCAAGGACTCCACAGGTCTCACACTGTCCTTCCAGGACGAGCCTCTATCACTCAACTGCAGCCTATGGGCAGCACTCCTGGGGGCTCTCTAGCAATTACTGTGCCCACTGCCCTGCCCCTAACCCATCTTTCCCTCYGCAGCAAAAGGTCCTTAGGCACAGCCCATCCCATGCCCATACGGAAGTCTATTCCCAGCCCAGGATTGCAGGGAGCATGCCAGGAAYAGTAAGGACTTTTCTAATAAGCATGCTCGAGCGTGCCAATTAACAACCAAAATCTAAAGACCAGGTCTCCATGGAAGCTGAACTCACCTAAAAGATGAGCCTCCTGGGCTCCACTCATATAGTATGTTAATAGATTGGCAAGAGGAAACCTTATTTAACCTGCGTTTTTTCCTTATCGCTTTCCTGGTTTCTGGAGCCACCTTGTGCACRCYGAGGCCACTCTGTGGCAGGGCCACRGGTGGGCACCCAGAGCACTGACCCCGGCTCTCTCAGGCCATGCTCCAGGCACATGCCTTGACCTGTCTCAAATGCCAAAAAGCTACAGCTGAGTAGTCCTGTTCCATCTGCACCKGCACTGTGGAAAAGCCAAAGGGAGACTAGGAAGGGCTAGGCTTACAATAGGGGCGACACTGTCACAGCTGCCTTCCTTTCACCAGCCTCAACAAAGCAGCCACGTCATCCACCTGGCAGTGATGGGGCACAAGCAGGTATTTACACCTGGGATCACTGTGTCTGAGGCAAGAGCCACATCCCCACAAATCCTTTCCAGGACTGTCAGCCAGGATCTAATCACTCAGCGAAAGCACTGTCCAGAACTGAACTGCTTTAATACTAGAACATCTGCTCCAAAAAATGCAGCACACTCTCTGTTCCACGATATATTTGTTTTAAACACAGTTCCTAGAGGACAGCACAAGCTCTGTTKGGCATTTGAGCTACTTATGGCACAGGATGACTTGGAGAAAGTTCAGGATCATACTGCGAACCTTCAAATGATCCACTGGAAATCGGAGACAACAGTTGGAGATCCCTGAAATCAAGAGGCACTTTGACCTCAGTGGGACTAGCATTTCTCCTCTGTTTTTAAGCAAACCCATAAATCATKTACTTCTGAAAAAAATAAGTTAATAATCAACATATCACACACTGTTTTTTCCTTAAACTGGAGGGAACCTCCCTGCTAATGAAACATGAAGTGCAGGTACACAGCTTTGGGCTGGGTATTGGGTGAGGAAAATTGAACAAAACTCGTGAGGAAAAGAGGGGACTTTCCAGACAACTCCCAAAGCAAACCTATGACTGCATGACGAATCTMTATTGAAGGGGCAGAAGAGATTGGTGAAACCAGTGCAAGGCATAAAGATACCCACATAACAGAGAGAAATGAGAAGACATCTGAGAATACAAAACTGCATTCAGAACCCCAGCCATAGTATTTTTGCCAGTGCATTGATTTTCAGAGATGCTAAGCGAAGTTTGGTGGGTGCTCAGGACCACTGAATATCAAGGCAAACTTTCTTTAGTCCTTTCCACTATCCAACATGCTGCACAGTAACCCATTCACTCTAGCTGCAGATAATTCATGGAAAACTTTCACATTTTTTTGGTTGCAAACTGAAATTATTTACCATAGGAGTGGCCTCGGTGAAATCCATCAGGAGGTCACCTGGCTCCAAAGCAAATGTGCTTCCAGCATCTGTGGAACTCTAAGGGCAAAGAAGAAACCCTGCTTTGAATAAACAGTTTCTGTGTTTCTCTGTCTTTTTTAATTCCTTAAACAGAGATAGCCAAGTAGAGTTCAAATTTCACRCAACATTTTTTAAACATAGCTACTGAGAGGAGACAGACGACAAAATTATACACCTTTACAGTTGGGGTAAATATTAATTTAATCCTGGTCCACAGTCCCCCAGCGCTGATGAAACGGCTATTATTGATCTTGACTGTGCCTCAGAGYAGGCTCCGGATCCTTCCCGGCTGCTGCACTTACACTACACATCAACAATTCACCACAATCCATCACTAAGAACCTACTCCAGGACACGAATCACTCCGTCTAGCAGAGGGACGCCCCCTGAAATTCCCCTCCCCCTGCACACTCTCCCACCCGACACGATCTCCCCTCTTGGCAAGTCACCTTGGCACCCGGCGAAACCTGCGCCTGCCCTTCCGACGCCTGCGGCGTGCACGTCTTCTGGGAGCTGGGAGACGCTGAAGACACGGATGTGGATGCGGCCGCCGCTGCCAGCGCTGGAGGAAGGTCGTCCTCGTCACTGCAGTGGTTAAAAGCACAGGCAGATCTTCTCGTTAGAACATGTTACCYGACCCTGAGCACAGAGGATGCTGGAAACCTGCATGTCAGGTGTGGTGCTTTGGAATGAAGTGCTCTTTACTCTTCTATGCATAAAGCAATATTCACAGCTAACTTCGCAAATACATATGTGTGTATATATGCACATAACTTTAATAATTCCTTGCAAGTTGATTGGCTAGTTAACTCTCAACTGCAAAAGGAAACCTTATGAGTATGACGGGTAAGAAATGTTGCTGTGAAGTATGTATATATAAATACATKAACTTAGTTGGCATCCCTTTGCTTTTCATGTTTATATTCTTATGGAAGCTAGCTCTAGTGACATGAAAAGCCTGGTTAGAGTCCTCCATGGAACAAGGTGCTCCAGKGGCCTTAGGCCAAGGGGGAGATTTGGCACCACTATGCAGTTGTTCCATGCTTTTGTTTTCAAATTTGCCTTAAGGTACTGAAATCCTCACCAGCTACAAATAATTAACAAATCAGTTGCACAAAGCTAAACAGAGCCATAATGTGGCCCCCAGAATCTTTACTACTAGGAATGACGTGTGAAAAGGAAAGGATACAGGCTGAYAGTTTACAGTACTGGGAAGACCTATTTTTTTTCCTGTTACAAAAATGTGCAAATCTAACTTCAAATAACTTCTAAGAGAAAGATTCCTTCAGAGATTTTCTCTGAACAAAATTTTCTTCAGAGAAGAAAAGCAGATTTCATGAAAACAACACACTGTTTTCATGCTGGAAAAAAAATGTAAAATATTTTGGGCCTATTAAATAGGTKCTTTACAAATGCAACGAGCTAGATCTGAGCTGTTGACCTATTTAATCTCATTTTCAAAACTTAGAGCTGGCATTTCTCTGGTCCCTGCTCCCCTCTCTGTGGGGATACACTGGCACCCTCCCCATCCGTGCTGGGTAAACCTGTTCTGCTGCAGACGACAAAGCAGAAAATGGTTGAGGAGTTGCCAGTTCGGAAAGGCATCGTAATCTCTTGGTCCCGACGCCGAGTGTCGGAGCGAGAGCCCGGGCTCGCCAGGGACCAAGCTGTCAGCACGCTCGCTATAAGCCCGAGCACGGGGCGGCTTCACCGTTTCTCTGCATTTCTCACAGGCACCGAGTTCAGACAGCAAGGTATTAACTTGCTTCAACATTGTTCWTGCTGGATAACCCTGTTCTCCTCGTTTGCCAGGCACCATAATTTTAGTTAAACAACTTGCTTATGTTAAAGCCAGCAGCATTTTTTTCTGAAGTATGCATATGAAATGTGTGACCATGCTTCCATGGATTTCATGCCTATTCTTACAGATGAATGTACTCATAAAATAGGATCAGCCATTGTCATCTGTTTAATGTCTGTTACCTAAATAGCATCTCGATAATCAGTCCTCTCAGTGTTAACAGCCTTTTCCTTTGTGAACCCCTATGTACAAGGCCCTCATTTCTCACATTACATCAAGATCTAAAAAATCACGAGCAACTTCAAACATTTACTAGACCTTCTGCTACTGCTGCCTGGGCCACACTGGGCAGCGTGAGTGAGCAGCCCCCTGCCCTCAAGAAACTGCTCCTACCAAATGCTGTCAAGGTCCCTGCCACACGTTATCGTCAGTATTGGGGCGCAGTGGGGGAACCTGGGCGCTCTTCCTACCAGGAGTTGTCAGTTCTCATCTCCTCTCTCATTTTCAAGCCATGCTGGTTGATGTGTCACGCTAAAAGAGACCGTGTCAYGGCCCACTGACCAAGCTGTGCCTGGGTGTTCCCATATGTCACCCTTGGTCTCCTAGACAAATACCAATTTGCTAATTTCTGTTTTTTTTCACAGCTTCAAATTGGTTTGTTCTGTTTATTTATTTTACTGATGTAAATTGTTATTAATGTTTCACTCCAAAACCAGATATTCTTAACAGGGAGAGAAGATCTAACTACATATTGGTACTTATTAGAATTATTTTGATGAAAGGAAAACTTCTCCTAATATTGTTATATATTTCGTGACACCCAAATGCAGGATTGCTGGAGAGGCTAATGGTTGCATTCCACATAAAAGGCATATATACTTCTCTTGTTCATGACGGCCCTAGCGTTCTTGTATTAATAACTTTATGCTAATAGTGTTCCTTCCTTACTTTTCCACTCAATTTAAATCCTTAGTATGTGATGGCCTTAATTGCCATTTTTTCATGAAGATCAAACTAACAAATTGATTTCCACAACTCTTCAGCACCTCAGGAGATTCCAAAACCAGATGAATTTGGTGCAATTGGGCTTTGTAGGGACATATCTGTCTTGCCAGGACTAAGAGAGCACATAATGACATTGGGATTGTTCTCCTTATTCTCCTAGTGTGACTGCAGTGAAGCAGGTAGGTTGGCGTGCTCCGGGATGCACCAAGTCTTTGACATTTCACACAGAAGAGGGACTTCTAACTCCTAACCTGTAGTTAACCTTGGAAAAAGGCCTGTAATTCTAAGCATTAGCAACCATACAGGGATGGCAAATTCATTAAGCATTAAATGTGTTAAGATTCTCAGAGATGAAAGGAACTGTATCAGTGCAAGATCATTATCATGTAATTGCACTCGTGCCTTTCAGAAATMATAGCTAGAGCAATAATTAGCATCCCCCTTCATTTTCAGCTGTAGCAGGCAAAACCATGYGGATAGCGCTGTCTGTTACTCACAAGCTGTACTGTCTTGTTAACTTCCTCACACGGGAAACTTTGATTTCCTGCTTTTCTGGAGGGCCAGTTGATGGTGTGGGTTCAGGTCGCACYGGAGCTGGACTTCTAAAAATAACAGGAAAAATGTATGTGGCACAATCTTTAAACCACTTGAGGCACATCARCAAAGCGGTAACTCATCAACACATATTTATTTCCCAAACTGGCACGTGCCTGTCGAAGCTCAACCTGCCGTTCCATTTATAGCCCACAGGCCACTGTGCATGAACAGAAAAGGAGATGTGAATTCACCCTCCGGTGCGCTGCACGCCAGTTACACAAGYAGCAGCTGATTATAAATATGCAGCCTGGGTAAGATAATGAGCGGAAACRTCACTATTTCCAAAACACAGCATGTTAGTAATGGTCCAGCAATGCAGTCACATTAGAAACATTTTGACAAAACAAAACAAAACACCTCTATCAAAACSTATTCTTATGAATTGGGAAGCCTATTCTGTTTAAAATATCTTTATTACCTGAAATCAAATATTATCCGTCAGCATATGAAACAGCAGCCCAATGGAAATGAACTAATGGATTTGATCCAAGAAAAKGATACTTGCTAGAAACAAATGCAGAACAGAGGCATATTTCAGATGCTCTGAATGTGAAGCACATCTGCAAAATTCCAGCCAATGGCAGAAGTGGGAATGAGGCGACCAGTCTAAAAGGAGCCCCTCTTTAACCGCTTAGCATTTAGCATTACGTAAGGCTTGGATACAAATAGCACAAATACTAAGTATAACATCTTCATGACCTTGCGAAGAAAACATTTCAATGGTCTGCTTAAGTGGCATGAAGTGACATGAAAATACACAAAACATCCTACGCGTATAAGGAAACACTATACATACAGCAAATRTGCCAGAATTAAAGAGTTAATGTAAACATGTTGATTGATAATCTGAGTTGTACTCTGCCATCCCATCCAAAGTACCAGGCTGGTACTTGAGTAGTCCTATGGCTTGCCAGTAGAACTGCCTATCTGAGAAGAAATCAGGAGAAATGGCAGAACTTTGTCCTTAAAATTACAAATCGCTGTTGAAATTTTCAAATCTGCCTGCATCATAACCATTTTCTAAATSTGTATTAACATTAAGCACACCTGATCCCCAAAACTGCAGGCTCTGATGCCCGTGAAGGATCTAGCATCTCAAGTCATCTCTGATGCCTTCCGAACCTGCTGCCCAGTTACAGCCAGAAGCTATYGGAGCATCACAGCTTGTGGATTATTCCTGTGACTTTTATACGTGTCATTTGTAGCCTATGTGCTTGTGAGAGGAGACACACACAGACTGGTGTCCCCACTGAAAAGAAAYGTGGTCAACCTCGGCCATCACCGCCTCTGCCTGGTAGTAAATGACCCACCAGCACAYGCACTGCTGCAAGACTAGCTACACCAGACAGGGGTTTTTGACCTTGAAGATATTGGAAGGAGAAATGGGAAAGAAGAGAATACAAAGCACGTATACAAATCACAAACCAGACTGCAAAAGTTCCACTGATCATGGGACCTCATGGTTTTTCCTTGCTTTTGATCCCGTTAATTCAATAAATACAGATAGGCGCAAAATTTGCATCTCATCTCTTCCTGAATTCCAATTTTAGGGTCAATCATTTTTATCTCAGATTCACAATGAGATCAGCACAGAATAATCCAGCCTGATTTTCAGTCTCTTTGCTACATTTCTTTGGCTAGCAATTATGGTGAGAATGGGGAAGGAAAAAAACCCAAATCATCTCGTTTTAATCTTTAGGCCTGTATATCTGTTCTGGAAATCTCTGAATCAACATAAAGATGGAAGGCCCCAATATCAATTTATCCAAGTCATGCTTCCAAATAGATGAGTGCTCTAGATACTCTTTTTTTAGACATCTTGTCCTAAAGCAAAGGTAGCTTCTGACAACTGAAAAAAGAAAATCCCTATTTCAAYTGGCCCTAAGGAATTTTCTATTCAAGTTCTGACATAAGTAGGATAAATATGTTAAGACCTGCTTAATGACTGGATCTGACGGTCAAATCCTTAAGGGGTGTGAATGTGTGCAATCCCACTGCCTTTTGGTTCAGGATTTTTTGAAATACTTTAGCTGAAATCCTTGCTCTGAGTGAGCAGTCCTCACAACCCTTCAGTAGGTCGCTAAGAAAAGTTACAAGTTTTAGAACTTTTAATCAATCCAGTAAMAGCAGGAAAAAAATAGTGGCGTGAGCTACAAAGTGACGTGCAAAGGGTAGACTCAGAGAGTATATATAGGAGCAATGCACTAGTACTTGAAAGGTACATAGCATGGAAGAGCAAAGCTGGTGACAAAGGTATTTTCAGTTCATTGTTTTTTCAGATTTCAGAAGACAACATTATGATCTGTAATGAAAGTAAATTTGGCCTTTTCACAGAAACGAACATTCTGAATGATCATTTCATTTCTGCTAAAAAGTTCCACTTTACAAAGTCCATAAATACCATTGTGATTCTCAGAGTTTACATTTTTAATAATGGGCAGGCAACGCCAATCTTGAAGATTACTGCAATCCCCCAAACATTTTTTCTTTCCTGAAAAGGCACTGTTCTTTTTTTTTCTAACTAAAAGAACCACTTTAAAACAACCTCTAACCAACAGATTTGAAGCAGATTTGCACACATGAAATGCTGTAAAATTCTAAGCCTGAATTTGTTTTATCTAGTTTCACGGGAATAATTTCACATGGCTGTGATTAGAGGTCTTCAAGAATTGCATGGACCTACTCTCTAATCTGCACAAACAAATGAAAAGCTTACAATCTTCCTTTTAATGCAGTATTTTTGCAAGTAAACAGTTAAAAATCAAAGATACAGCATCACAAGATACACCTACTCCTATCCAAGTGACTGAGATTAATTTTTGTTCTACTTTGTAGCACGCCAGTACRGTATCTGATTCACGCATATTGTAAAAGTAATGGAATTTTAGTAACAAAAGGTTCCCTCCCCTTCCTTTTATCCTAGCACACCACCAACAGTTTTGTTACAGCCTGACTGCAGCGAGCATCTGTCTGCTGATATTTATCATGCCACGGGGAGAGATATGAGCACCGGCTAATTGCGCTTTTCTAGAACCTGCAGGTTAGCTAGGGTATAAATTATAGCTATCTCTGGAAGAACAGGAGCGGCRGCACTGCCTCCACCAGAAGAGATTTATTGGATTCAGCCTGCTGTAAGCACAAGATGACATTAGGCCAGGACTAGCAAATGATTTTACCCTTATTAAAGGGCTGACGGGAAAGCTCTTTCCACAGCAGCCTAAAGGATTGGTGACAGTTCACGTTTCCTCTCCCTGTTTGTTCCCTCCAACCGTTCTCCCTCAGCCTGAGCCTCCTCAAAGTTGTTGCCACGCTCACTGATGCCACCAGATGCAAGAACTGCTGAGCTTGATTAATTCAGAGCCTGATCTGTGTTTTAAAAATGGCAGCCTTTTAATACCCCACAAACTCCTAAAAAAGATCTCATTGATATTCCTGAAAAAGAAGTGAGCATAAAGCAGGATAACTTCTATTGTTATCTATTGAATTCTACAGCCAGAATACATTATCTCCTATGAAAAGATAGGATTCTTGAAGAGGAACCTTGTAATTATTCTGGCTATTTAAATGGAGCCATTATGCGCAGATATGACCACTTTTCTTCCTATACATAGTAACTCCTGTGAGCTTGAACAGAACCTGAAGTGTTAGCAGAGCGGGGAGACCCACACTCAAAACGGGAGAAGCGCCCTGTGTTTCTGTTTCTTTACAAAGGGAGGTTCCAGCGTCATTAACCCACGAGAAATCTTTCTTTCTCTAATCGTAACCAACTGCTGCAGTTGAGAAYTGAAGGTACCGGAGCAACACAAACCTGCTTCGTGACCCGGCGCCACGTGTCACAACCCGCCGCGTGCTGGTGAGAACAYGAGCACCGGCCACCAAAGCCCACGGGCCGGGGAGAACAACGCACCCCAGCAGCCGTCAGGGCGTCTCCCCAAACCTCCCACGTCCCCCTCCATTTCTGGTCACAGAAATACACACGCTCCGGAGGGTTTCAAGTGGTCACAGTAGCCTGTCCTGTCTGGAGCAACCTCTCTCATTCCATGCTGTCAGTCTCTGGCCAAAGGGTAGACAGTAAAAATCCCATTCCAAACACTATTACCTGTGGRGATGCAGACACCGGCGTGAAGAGCAGCATGCTAGCAGTTGCTGGCTTGCAGGAAAGAAAAGGAAAGAAAATAACACCTGATTTGTGGCTTAAGAACTCCTTTACAGTGGGAATATGGTAATGAAACCTTGAGGGAAAAGAAAGGAACGACGAAAGGAAAGAGGTGGAAAAATATTCAATAGATATATTCTCTAGTATATTGAAGGCCTAACCTAGCAAGCTAAGCAAACATTCAATATCAAATTCTCTTTTTTTTTCCTCAGTGGGTAAGGTGTTTTATACTTTTGGGTTTTTTTCTCAAAGTTACAACCTTCTGGAGTGATGAAACAATAAAAAGTGCTTTTTCACCCTACAGAGCAGCTTTTTTCAGAAGATAAGTYAGCCCTCCAGAAGATTATTTGGACATATGACAGCTATTGCCACCATCACACTTTCTGAGTTACAGCCGTATCTTTTCTTTTCTTTTTCTTTCTTTTTTTTCCAGCTGGGACTGCATGTAGATTCCAGATGTACTACAAAGCTCCTTGCCACAGAGAAGCAGTTTAATCTAGACACAGCTTGAGGGCTTTCCTCACCCTCTTGAGTTGTGTTTCTTTTAAAAAAGAGAAAATTTGCTCCCTTCCCTTTCCTCGCAAAGAAAGTGTACCTTGGAGTCTCAGTGAAAATTTGATGCTCTTGTGGCCCAACAGATAATGATCATCTAGAAACTACTCTTCATCCCCCAGATCTGAGTAATGTTTCAGATCAACACGCGGCAYCCAAGCTCAAACCAAGCTCAAAATCCTCTCTCCACACAGCATCATTATAAATGTGAGTTTCAAAAGGCCCAGGCACAGTTTAAGGGGGCACTCCCAATGAAATGCAACCCAGCTGGGGTACTCCATCAACTCAGTCCTATCTGGAAGTTGCGTGCTATTGTCCTTTTTCCTGGAGCTTAGGGAAACAGCTCATCAGACTTCAGACAACAGGTCACAGAGGCCTCTAATACCTGCAATGAAGCCAAGGCACATACCTTGGTGTCACGCCTGCGGTCTTTGACGCACACTGGCATGTAAAGAGTATGGAAGAGTTCAGCTAGAAGTAATGAATTTGATGTAGAAAATACTGGGTGAGGTTCCTTGGCCTGGGTGTACAAAGCCAGAGCAGCTGATCCGTTAACTTGCCAGCTTGGCTGAGGCCAAGCAGATGGACATTTCACTGTTTGCTTTGGTTCTGATAAAGCTTGTTAAAATTTTTCAGCCTGAGAAGGAGCGCTTTTTGTTTTTGAGGATGAAAGTTTAATGAACAAGATGAACAAGTGTTTTTTGTTTTTTTTTTTTTTTTTTTGGAGCGCTTTTTGTTTTTGAGGATGAAAGTTTAATGAACAAGTTTTGGTTTTTTTTTTTTTAAAAACACATTTGCTAAGAAAAACTCAACATACATAACACTTTTAGATTTCCTCCGACATCTCACAATGTATTTTAAAGAGAACACATACTTTCTCTGAGAACACTACTACCACTACAGAATCTTAAGTTTTCCTTTGCTTTTTAACATACATTCAGGCTTGGGCTGAACAGTTCCAMAGAGTCCTAAATCAGTGTAACAGAATGAAAAAGACAGCATGTAGAGTATACATATTGTTGGATAGGCTAGAACACTGCTCTGCACCACCTCCTTTTGTGCAAACTTACATACCACCGAGAAGCTACTTTGGCCTTCACTGAGAAGAGTTTATGTGAGGATGGGGACGGAGTGCTAGCTTCAGATACAGGATGTGCACGGGGCAGGTAAACATTAGTACAGGTTGTTACCTGCTCGTCTTTTCATATCCTTTCATTCGCAGAGAGATGAAGCTCTCTGAAAGAACTGGTTCAGATTTACACTGTGCCATGTACTTCAGCAGGGTGTTAACTTGGACACCAAGAGATAATTCAGATGTTTACATAAATGATTATATTCAGTGCAGATGAAACGAGAAACGCAGAAGCATAAATATACACAAATGACTTTGAGTGACACTCCTCCCTTGATGACACTGAAAAGCTGCACGTAGGAAACACGACCACTTCAGTCAGAAAAGGTGCAGGGCATATTCCCATCACGTCAAAAGGCGGCCAAGCTCAAAAACTGGTGTTAAGTACATTAAGTACATGTTCCACAGGGAGTGGAATTTTCTTCTGACAGTTTGCATGAGCAAAGCTTAGGCTGTGCTGGGAGTTCAAAACAGTGCTGAGATTACTTCTCCCGATTCGTCTGTTCTCTGTATAACTTGATATAATTTAATATTCTCCATCCTCTTTTCTGGTGTGCAACATCATCAAGCTCTGTGAGGTAACATTTAAATTTACGCTACATRTTGAGCAACTCCTAATGCAATTAGTCTTAATGTAATAGTGTAATTTGGTTTTGGATGGGAAATTTTACAAAGAAAATTAAAATAAATGAATGCACAAAGCACCAGCTGGTGCCTATACCTACTCCCACATAAGAAGAATATTTCYATTTGCAATCCTATGGAAGATGAGATAATTCGGATAACAAGGACCAACAAAGGGTGATGCAACAATTGGTCTAAGCAGAAAGAAATCCACAGACMAATCCTGAGCCATGTGGGATGTAAAGCATGCCACAGCTGGTAACAGTCCAAAAACATGCTACAAAGTGAGAAAAAAGTAGTGTATATATATAGATAAATATACTTCACGGGACCCAATGGAAGTGATGATAATGACAGAAATGGTAGTAGCTGGTCAGGCAATCTGAGGGCTTCAGCTGAACAAAGTTGTTCTGCTGACACTGCTTAGGAGCCAACCTTAGAAGTGCCCAAATTGTGCTTATATCTGCGGCTGGCATTTTGCATGAGAGGCTGCATGATCTCCATCCCTGGAGTTTTTCAGAACTCACCCAGGCAAAGCTGTGGCTGACATGATCAGTGACAGTCCTGTCCTGAGGACTATMCAGATCACCTTTCCAATAAACAGTTCTGCAATTCTATTTATTGATATTGAAATCTAATTTCAATATCTTCCAAAACATCATCTCGAAATAGTGCACCTTTCCCTATTTTAACAACATTTGGCTTATCTTGTGGGTACATTGAAAAACACTTCTCCCAAAATGAAGACTGAAATTGAATAGGTGATGAAGGAAGTACTAGTGACCGCATATACCAGCTCTTAAAGAGCTTCAGCTAGATCACCAGAATCAGAGACGCCTCTAAACTTCCCCAAGGTCCAAGAGACCATGAAGGAAAAAACAAACAAACTAACTACATTATCAGCAAATGCTGTTGCCAGTTAAGTCCTGTCTTACACAATCTGACTTCAGTTCCTTACTGAGTTTTGCTTACCAATTTTAGGCACTTTTGCTAACACTTCCACCGCCCTATTTGTCCAAAGACGGAAGTCAGGCTTGGCAAACAGGCTATGCCTGAGGACAGAGAATATTTTGTCTGGTTCCAAAGTATCAGTAATTCCTGTCATCTGCGTGAATTTAGTCTAATTCCCCATGCATGGAATTCCTAAAGGCAGTGCAGCAGAGTTTTAGCAGGCAATCAGCCATATTGAAAGAAGAGAAGAATGTAAGAAATATGTGGAATTATATCCTAATACAGCCAAACTCTGCATGCATAAATCTGTGGGCACAGACATGGTCTTTTAAGATTTTTCAGGGGAATTTTATGTATAGACATCAGGGAAATAGTGGAGATGATGTTACTGTCTGGCAAAATACTAAATAAGGAAGGGAATAAAGAAATAATTCTCTTGATGAGGTTCAGTGGTTAGCCATAGATTTAATACATTTTACAACTGAAGCAGACTGGCAATTAAGTGTGAAATTTCTGAAAGCAAGTTCAAGGGTTTACATGTTTAAAACCGAGCAATAGGTGGAGTTTATAAAATTTTCACTCTTTAAGATGCTGCATGAGAGAAATCTCTGCATYCCTAATCGCTAGATGGGCCAGGCTTCCGACCAAGAGGACAGTAAGCAGATATGCTCATTAGCTATGTGACAGCAATGTTCATTTTCATACTTCATGCAAGATTGTATTTTATACCTACTACAAGCCACTTGTTCCATTACTTCTTGTGGGCAGCCTGAACTCTGATCTCTCAAAGCTACGGACCATATAAAAATTCCTAATTGGAGGTAGCTAGGAGCCTTGTCTTAGCCAAACTGTATATAARACCCTGCAGTAATCTCAGATGAGATTTAAATTTGACACTACGAGCAATTCTCAAATACTTCCTCAGGACACTGTGTTAGATGATTACGCTTAAGGGACTTAAGGCTTTTTCTTCTTACAGCCTGACTGATATCACGGCTGGTCTTCCCCTAACCACATTGAAGATGGAAATGACCTATCAGAAAGGTTCTTCTAGCACTAGTGGACRAGGAATTTCCCGTGTGGGTAGATGAGGAGGACCAACATGATCACCGCCTACTTCAGAACGTCTTAGAGGTGCAGACTTGGCCCGTCCTAAATACTGCTGCTCTCTCTCTTCGGAACAGCTCARTTCCTGAGAGCACACGAAATTCATCATCTCCTACATGGACTGTGAGCTACCGTGGCTTCTTCTCTACCTCAATCACATGGAGTAAATTCAGCCAAAATGGATCATTTTGCAGCCTCCCAACATACCTGCTCAATATTTGACMGAGCAACATCAGATTTTACTTACCRTTYTAGGCATGAGACATGCCCACAGAAATCCCCACAGAGATCCCCACAAAAACACAGTAAAATGACTAGTGTTGTAAATCCCCAACTAGAGCGAATGCTCAGGTAAGCACTGTGTCGCTACATGCTTGACTGAAGCATGCCTCACTATGCAAGGTGCTGTTGATTTGATAAAAGCGGTAYAAATTGCTAAGAATATGCATAAATAACAGATTCTTCCATGTATTTATTTTCCATAACCCTAGCATTTGCTGGGAACAACAATACATTGTGCTTTACCTTGCCCAWAATGCTTATGCCACAGCTATCGCCAGGCTGCATGTCTGTGCATGTATTGCCTGGGTGTTGATGAAAACAGGTGCGTGTTTTCCAATGGGTTTTGATAGACTTGCAAGAGCGCCACCTCTAACCAATCTTCTCTTCCGTGTCTTACCAAGAAAGCTGGCAGTTTAACCTGGTTTTGAAGTCCCCCCTCCAGCAGTTGCTCTTGTTCGACTGGAAACGGTCACACGCAGCCCACATGGACTCAGCTGGGGCAAGGCTGAATTTCCGGTACGGGATCCACATGCTGGGGGTTACTGGAGCAAGGCGGGGATGTGTGCCCACGTCCCAGGGCATGGCGTGTCAGCTTTAACTGCAGAGTAACAGCGGGTGAGCTAGTGCACAGCGGCACACGGTGGGTGGACTGAGCCACCAGCCAGTCACCTGCATTGAACTGGGGAACAAGCACTGAAAATAGCCTGGGAGGAAGAMAAACCTTCTTGCCAGAGGAGGGAGAGCATTGCAAAGGCACAGCACCCCTGAAGGGGGAAGATGGGCTCTCCTATATGGCCCCACACCTTTCCACAGCCCCACCTGACGTCCTCAGGCAGCCTTTTAACAGAGGAGCAGGAGACAACCTTGCACTTGCAGCCTGCACACAGAACAGCAGAGCTGACCTCAGCAGCCTTTCCCCCCTGACACTTGAAGAACTAGTGCCATGCCAGCTGCAGGGCTTTCCCCCCGGCCACAGAAAGAGCCTCAGTGTGCCAACACACGGGGCAATCGGGCGAATAACCTGGCCGATGCACGGTGGCTTTACACAAGCACGTGGCTGCACGCCGCTCTGAGGCCGTGCCCAGCACCCCGACCACACACCTGCTCGTGGCAAGAACAGCTACGCGGCACCTACGTGTGAGTAATCACTAGCTGAACCAGAACTAATTCTGCAAGGAACCAGAGCAATTGTTAGCCAAATTGAGTCTGCCGTGGCAGATGCTAAAATAATTGCTCAGGGGGTTTGCAGGCCATACCTAAGCAGTTAATTCATTAGAAGTGTAATCTGCAGACTGGCAATGGAAGAGCAGGCAAGATGATGGTGAAAGGAGCACAGCTCCTCACTCGAACAAGCACCAATGCTCTTCCATCTCATCTCCTGTTTCCCTACTCCTCTCAACAATTCATGCTTCAGTTAATGATCAGAACTGCATATATTCAGTTATTGTTATTGCTGAACACATTTCCCAGTGTCCTGGGTTTGGAAAAGCAGAATATTTTGCCAGAGAATATTGCAGTCGTCGTTCCAACAATCAAATAAGGAAGTCACTGCCCTGATATAAATCTTYTGCATGAAAAGAGTAGAACATTGTTTAACTGCTGTGACAGATACTGGATGCAACTGGCAAGGGCATTTCTGTAAGCATATATTTTGTTTGCTTCCTCAAACGTTCACAAAGGTCATGATGACTGGCACAAACGTGCACAAGAATGTCTGCATGTACTTGCAGGAACAAAAATTATATTCCCCAAGCAGGGCTTTTTCACAGAGGGTACTTCTCAGCTCCAGGACAGAAATGCTCCTGGGTGATATATAAGAGCCCTTAACTCTACYGGGATGTAATTTCCAGCTGAGCAATGGTCCTGTGTGTTCACCAAGTCCTCCACAAGGAGAGGTTACATAGAACATCAGTGGCAAATAGGTCACATTCGGGCTCTGTGTAAGGGAACAGGCACTACTGCAGAAAAGGGAACCACTTGAAGGGAAAAGAGTAATAGTTGGTGCATGCATTTGCTTTGCATTATTCTCCAGGTTTTGAATGCTGACTCTTGTAATTGCTCTGTCCCTAAGCATTGATTACTTGTATATTTGCACCGCCAGAACACAGGTGCAAAGCAATAAAACAATACCATTTAATTTGGCACAACTGACTGTGGAAGAAACAGYGCTTGACTTAACCCAGATAAAAATAAATATTAAACAAATATACACCTGACTGCTGCCTACAGAGAACTTCAGGGTGCTTGTAAGCTTGGATGTACGCAAAAGAAAACAGTAAAGCCAGCTTTATGGCAAGCTGCCAACCTTACTCATGGTGAATAGTACCTGACTTCACAAAGCACACAACTCTTTTACAGCTCAGCATGGTAAAGAGGAGAGAGTCTATTACAAAATGTAAAATAATAAGGGTTTTCTACTGATGTTATGGGGAAACTCAGCAAGGGTCAGTGGGAAAAACAATTTTTAAGGCATGCTCCAAATTACATATGATTTTACAAATCGTGTTCTCCTGGATTGCTTCTGGAAGAGATAGCAATGCAGCAAAGGCTGCAGTGGCAGAGACATGACATGAACCCATTTCTACTGAGAGAAGAATCAGGCCTCTACATAACACACCTGCTGATTTTTTCTCAGCAGTCCTAGGAAACTTAATTTGTCCCTTCCCCATCCAGGTTTTCTACAAGATGTTTAAACATCTGTTTTTCATTGTAAAAGTCATCATCAGAAAATTGCAATGGAGAAAATTAGATGACTAGTTARCTGATTAACAGCCCACCTGATTGTCGTGCTCTAAATGAATCTTTTTTTTTTTTTTTTCTCAAATACTGCTCTGAGCAACCTTTCTGATACCAGAGGTATCCAAAGCAGTGGCACTACCATACACTGAGAGCCAGGCAGTTTCCAAATACTCAYGCAGTAACCTCCTCCCTAAACACCTGCAAAAAGACAGCATACTGTGCCATGCAAATAGTATTTAAAGCCAATTAAGAAGCTCTTTCAAAATGGTAAGAGCTGTAAAAAAAATGGTTCTGAAGGCTGTATATCAAATGCACTTTCTTCCACATAAAYTACTTGCAGAAATCAGAAAAACACAAATCGAAAAAAAAATTCCAGTTTGGGCAGCACCTAGCACATCTCCAAAACAAAAAATTCTTAAAATTGACATATGCTGCATAGYATTTTTTCCAGGTCTGTCACTAGATTTTTATTGTGTCTGATATCACGTCTGATTTTTAGAGCTGATCTCTTATGAAGTGCTGAAGTATCTACAACACAGGTGCATTAGAGGTGCACGCTGCGAACAGACACCCTCTCCTCAGGTCATTGCTTGATGAACTTCACGCGGTAGCTTGGAAATGAGCACACAGATTTGAAACACATGTCCTAGACGATGTCTGAAATACACTACACTGYTCTATCTACTTATTTGATGTTTTCCCTACAAACAAGAGGCAACAGACCTTACATTAGGGTCCTGCAGGCTGGAAGTCTTACTGGGATTGACAAAAGAAGTCTCTTCTTTCACGGCCTGTTAAAAGAAAGAGACAAAGTTTAGTACAACATCCACACAATTACTATTGTTTTTTTTTTAAAGAAAAGATCTGCAAGCAAAACRCAATGTTCAAAACACCTATTCTGAACTGATTTAATAGGCACAGTTAATCTTTTATTGTCTTCTACTGTTGGCATTCACTTTGATAACCTACAGCATACAGTCTGCAGAGCAATAGTGTCAGGAAGAGATTAGGTTGCGATAAAGCTGAAGAAAGAAAGGAACAGTATTTTCTCCAGAAGGCAGTTTCCTCCAGACAGCATTTGTGCAGAAATAACAAAAACAAACAAACAAAAATACACTGAGAGTTGAGTTTTCTTTTTCCTTAAGATAAATATCTAACCTAATCAGAAGCATCGTGCCAACTCTCACAGGTTCTCATTCAGTGTTTGAAAAAATGAAAGTGGGATCCCTACAYATAGTTGCATCATACATGAAAGTCACAGAAGGTTTCACACACTCCTGCTTCCTGCTAAATTACAGAGCCCTGTCTAGAGAGTAGAAAACACTACTGCTGCAAAGCAGTTTGCATGAAAATTGCTCAACAACCCAGGAAACATGCCCAACCTGGGCAAGTGTTGGTAAATTATATCTTCAAATGAGTCAGAGGATTCCACAGTCTATATTTAAAGACTAGCCTCAGCAAAATATTGTACCACTACATAGAAAATGCCTGCTGAAGACACAAGAGTACCTCCAGATCAGTAATGATTTGGGCAGGCTCTGACATTTCCATTCTGCTGAATGGAAAGACGGGAGCTGATAGGGGCTGACAACAGAGGGATTTTTCAGTGCTCAACATTTGCACCATGATAATTTAATGACACTGGTTCAGATCAAATTGAATTACATGTGCATCAGTCCCATCATCTTCAAAAAAGGCATGTAAAACCACTGTAGATTTCACAAGAGACACAAGAGACCTTCCATTCAACACAAGGGGACACATTTGATTTGAGACTATTCATAAGAAAAGGGAATCAAGGGTTCAGTTTCTCCTGAACTTTAACGACGAACTTCATGTCCCTCTTGTTCCAGACAAAASAGAAGAACACAGAGAACAGGACCAGCAGTGGATACTTGGGAGGTTCCACTGCGATACAAGAGTATTCTTACGTAGCTGGATTTAAACATTCTCAGACAGAGGTTTCCTAAGTCCTGGGCAAATGCTCTAAACTCTAAAGAATCAGATAGAAGGGAGGCACAACCACCAACATTGCAACTCAGCCACCCAAAGTTTCACAGAGAAGCTTACCAGCGTGCATTATACCATGTGCATTATATCATGAATAGTTTCAGGACTGAAAGTACCATTTTCAGTTGATTTATCATTTTAAGAAATTTAGTTCAGCTCTAGAAAATATTTTTTCTGGCCTTATAGTAGCTCTGTCTAGCCTAATATTTATTCACAATTTAGTACTTTCTTGACAGGAAAGAAACAGTGTTTTTAARGCGTTGAGAGAAAGCACTGAAAAATCATTCTTTGTTGGCACAGATGAGCACTGAAGTAATATTTCTTTGTTCTGCAAAGATTATGATGCTTTTTATAAATCTGTTGGTTTTCTGGAAGCTGAAAACATGAATCCAACTTAATACACAGTCTCTTCTCACATTGATGTCTTCACAACATTTTATTGTTAAGCCTGACAAGCTAGCTGCTTATTATTTGTCAAATTGGCTATTTTTTAAAACCATAAGTTTTACTTTATTCCAATCTTCATCAAATTAAATTGAATTTCAAGATGCTCTTGAACACAACAATAGGAAATAGAACACAGTGCTTGAGGAGGGATGTCAGCAATAGCAATAGTAAATGAAATGATTAAAATTCCACCTACTTAAACACCACAGGCCAAGGACCTCATTAGCTAGTCGAGAAGGCTTCAGTGAATTAGTCCCTAAGAACTGACCCTTGGTTCCTTCTCCTCTCTGTGCCTGTATGATCACACTCTTTTGCATTCTCTGCTTAGGAGCTAAGCCAGCTTCTGAAGAAGTGAGTATTCCTGAAGACCATGAYCAGCATCCTGAAGAACTTTTCTTTGTTTTAGCCTTCTCCATTCCTACTCATGCTTCAGAGTACAGGAAATACTCCAGCATCTACAAATTAGTATTGCTGACAAGGGAGCAAGTAGATCTACTGTTAACTGTAAGCAGAGAGGGAGCCCATGAAGAAGTGGAGACGTTGTCCAAAGTTCAGGTGATGCAAGAGAGCACACTAGTGCCAAGTACTTGGGTCTGCATTGGCAGATAAGAATGAGTGAGAATGGGATAATTCCCCTCCTCTGTCTTATTTTTCTCTTCCATGCCTATGGATAAACAGACACAGGATAATGTTACACCTGCAAATGGCTTCAGACATTAGGAATTCTGCTGTCTTTATTTTACTTGTTTGCTTTTGGGGGAACTGGAAAGGGAGGTCCTTCCTTCCTTCCTTCCTTCCTTCCTTCCTTCCTTCCTTCCTTCCTTCCTTCCTTCCTTCCTTCCTTCCTTCCTTCCTTCCTTCCTTCCTTCC
>PTEX01000020.1:3086257-3149577 GCA_003342815.1 Eudromia elegans
CACAGTAGATTTCTTCTATTTTTCCTCCTAATTCAGTAAATCACACTCACTAGCCATACACAGACTTCTTAAGCCTTATTGAAAAGACCAGACCCACACTGTGAAAAAAGTTACTCTTGCACCTGGTACATGCAAACTCTAACATTACAATATCTAGATGGTCTGAGTTTATTAAAAACACAAAAATAAATTGATGTGGTAAGTTGAAGATCTGGGTCCCCACTGGAGGATGCCCTCCATCAACCCAAAAAGGGCGTTTGGTCTAGGCTAGCAACAGATACCTGGTGGGGAACATTTATGTAGAAACACACTGAGGATCCATCATCCTGCACAGTGTTACGGCCTGTAAAACACTGGGATGTGTAAGGACAGAGGCAGTAACATGGAGCTGCACAGATTTCTTTAACTAGTGTATACTCTTCCTTTACTGCCCTGAGAGGAAGGGGCTTGAGGGCATAGTGGACCTGGAAACTTTGTCTATAGAGAATTAGATTCATTTAATAATCACCCAAAGTGAAACAAGCTAGCTGCTCTGGATACCAGGATGCAAAATAAACCAAAGAAAGGTTTTCATCCACAAAGTCCATCCATATAATGCCATTCTACCTTCCAGAACAACAATAAGAATATTAACATTCTTTCTTTCTTACGCAATTCTCTTTCTAAACAGGGTTATAAAACAATAGCAAATCATTATCTTTTTACTAGAGAATTTTGAACACAGTTGCCCTACAGGCTTGCTACTCTGATACTAACAGCTGGATTGGTGAAATACACACCCCTCTGCAGATCCTCTTGATTCCTAGAGAAGGGATGGGGCATGTTCCGGGGCCATCATGTCAGATTTCTGCTGACCTTTGCAGGAGAGGTGGGAAYGCCTTCTGGCCCACAGGAGCAGTCCCACATGAAAACACAGCCCCACAAGGGCTGGATTTTCCTAGTGAACAGAAATCCCTTTTTATTTTCTTCTGAAAGAAAAGCTGTCCCCAGGATGATGGGAAAAGGACCTCTAAATGGGAAGTGGTTGCATTCCTGGTCCTACCAGGTGAGAGAACACAAGAAGATCACCTACATTTGGCCTCAGCCCTCAAGGTGTATTTGCCATCACTTCTCCTCAGATGGAGGATTTGGATGTTGGGCTAGTGAGCCTCTGACAAGCTACCATGCAACACAAGCTATGCTCTCCAAACCTCAAGAAAGCATCTCCACAAGCTATTGCTCTCTGTTGCTCTCCTTCACAGCAAGAAGCATCAACACTGCCCTTATCCTACTTGATCCATAGGAAGAAAATTATGAATCAGGAAAAACAGGACTTCATGAAGAATCTGATCACTGCAGTAAGGGTCAGATTTCTGTCTAAAGAAAGAAGAGGAGCACAAAGTCTCTCACAATCTCTCTTATTTTAACTATTTTGCAAAGTTTCCAGTTAAAGAAAGGATGGAGAAGCAACAGAGCTTTCACATTTGGTGGTTTTCAAAGGCAAAGCAGCAATGGTTTTCATTGCACTGATCTGGGGAATACTCTTTCTTGGCTTTTCCTCACTCTGTAATGTTGCTAGGGAGGCCTACAGCATACCAGATATTTCAGCATTCACCAACATTTCTGTCATTCTTCAACCATGTGATTGCTGGCTGATCTCAGTAGATAATACAGGCTAAGCAACACACCACTGGGAGAAACACTCTGCCAAGGTAAGCCTGTCCTAGCAATCAAATGCATCGAGTGTATCGAGTGTTTTCAGGCAGAAAGGCATAACGGCKGGGCCTCTTGGGGACAGACTCTTCTCTGTTCCTCTCCTCCTGAACAGGGACTCACACAGTGGTGCTCCTGGACCACGACAGGACTGCTAGACATCGCTGTAATTAACAACACGTGTGTAGTGGCACACTAGCAGTTACACACATGGCAGCCAGGAGACACATCTGACACATCAGCAACGAGTTGTCACAGTCTCGTGACACCATTGGCAAATTTACCTCTCGTGTCCCAAGGAATAAATGAAAGACTTCCCTTTTCCACTTTCTGTTTGTCTAAATCCTCCATCACTTTCTTTAATTCAGCAAAGCTGTCATCTCATTTCCTCAGCTCCGTCCCTGTCTTTGAGGTACCATTGCTGACACACTCGTAACGAGCTGCCGTGGATCATCTGTTGATCATCCTGGCCCACACACACATTCAGATCTCGTGGTTTTATACCTGACACCCTTTATTTCCCGCAGTCTCACTTTCAAAGCTGAGCCGAGCTGTCTTCCGTTCGAGAGGGAACACACAGAACCTGGAGCAGAGCCATTTTTCAACTCCATCATTAGGAACAACCAGCAGCGACACGACACCCCGCTCGCTGCTGTGCCCGGTGAGCCCACCCTAACAACTGCTGCATGCATCTTCCTCCRCCTCAACCTCGCCAGGGAGGCTATTGCTCATCTAGGAGGATGACTAAAAGCAACAGCTTTAGCAAGGCAATACACACACGGGAGCCGTGCCAGCCTCCCCCACGGCCTGCACACCTCAGCCTGGCCCTGGTACCCTCCACTTGTGCCCTCTGCACTAAGGCAGTCAAGTCGTGGGGTCGCTTTATGCTATGAATAAGGATGGGCAAGGGGAGGGAGGAAAGATGGAGAGGGAGCCAAATCTAATTCCCAAAGGAGACAGGTTAAAATGTCAGCAGTGCTGATCATTCAAGGTACCTAAGTGATCACCTAGTGAAAGCTAAGAAATCCCCAAGGAATCGAGATGGATTTAAATCCTATTAGAAGAAAGACGGCGTGAGATTATCAATGCTCAAATGCCTTCCCTACACCTACACTGTTTTCATTTATGATCTAATTAGGGTTTGAATGCAGATCCTCTTAAGTGAGTAAAGCACCAAAGACCCATCTCATATAAAGAAAGCATTTTTTTTTCTAGAAATACGGGGAAAAATCACACAGACTTTAAAGCTGACAAGTCCTTGTAGTCAAATCCCTCCTTAAAGGGACAGCACAACAAAAAAGGCAAAGAATCATGAGAAATGCGTCTAGGAAGCAGTAGCACTGGGAACCATCTGGCTTGTTCACCTTTTCTACCTGAAATAATGCACGGATCCCAGCCTCGTTCACACCTGGGGGCACTGCCTGCCTCTACATGGTAAATACAGGCTGGAGGATGACACTGAAGCTATGCACATCCTGGAACACTTTCTGTCATGCAGTCCAGTCCTTTCCTTGAGGCAGCCCCTGGCACCAGAAAGTACCTGCACGAAACATGAATCCTGGTTTGCAAAGCTGCGAAAGCAAAACTGCACCATCACCATYCCCTGCTTTCAGGACGGGCAGGAAAAAGAGAGATGGCTATCAGTGCTGCCCTAAAAATTTCCATGTGCATAAGCCTGGGAAGAACAGCAGTGTGTGAAAGGGGCTGCAGAAGTGACTGTCCCTTTGTTCAGTGTAAATGTCCCTTTGTCTGGTGAGAGGGAAGGCAGCAGAACCCATTGTTCCGGGACAGAAACCTGGCTAAGTAGAAGACACCTCTTGTCAGCCAGGAGTTTCCCTTGGGGTTGATAAAACTGAAGCAGAGAGTAGGGCATTGTCTGGTAGAGCAGAGGGTGAGGAGATCAAAACACCAGAGGAAACTCAGGAGAGAAAAAAAGAAAAAGAAAAAAGCAACCCTGAGCAAATGCCACAAAAGGGAGCTTGAAGAGTTCTCAGTTTCCGGGACCAGAGAGGCTGCCTGGAGTAGTAAGCAGGGAACCCATCACTTGCTAAGCAAAGGGGATTGGGATTTTGCATGCACTCTGCAAATAATTCCCCACTCCTCCAAACATCTTTTTTTTTTCCTCCATAATTTTTCTATCTGACAAACAACCCCCAGTGCACCAAATTCGGTCGAAAGTTCAGTGGGGAAAGCGGTAATATCATCTTTATGTCTGGCTTCCACTAACTGCTTTGCAAAAATGTATCTTAAAAATGAATTAGGCTTTTCCTTCCCTCCAGAGAAAGTTGCAAAAATTAAAACCAAAGCAAAACCAACAAAACACACAATTCAAAAATTTGCTGTGGTAGAAATCTTTGACAGACAGGTCTCTTCCTTTCCTATCGTAACCTGAGAGACTTTGAGCAGATCAGCCCAAGGATTCAGAAAGCCTGGATAAAAGGTGGAGACCACAACTAGGAAACAAACCACCAGAACASAACTGCACCCTCACGGCCAACAGAGAAAGCCCTGCTGAGATTAATTCTAAAGGCATTAGGGTTTGCCTGGAACCACAGGATATAAACAGGGACTGAAAGTTGCCCATATCTTTTGCCCCCATCAGCTGGGCCATGAGCTGTTGGGCAAAAGGGCCTCTTTGTGATCCTCAGATCAATCCCAGCCTACAGGCAGTGATTCATGCCAGCTGTCGAGGTAGTCTAATCACCAAGGAGAGCGGGTCCTTTGTGATCTGCCTGCTCTTTATCACTGCTTTCTGCATTAGGAGATTCTGATAAGGGATAAAAAAATATTAAAATAAGAGAAAATATGTCAGTTGATACCCAGCACTAGGCCCTCCCCAGGTGCTTAATTACATGGGAACTGTGACATGCAGTCTGTCAGCTAGAAGGTGCAGATCCCTGTTGGTGCTGCTGTGAAATACTGCTGGTTTACAACTCAGACACCATAGAGCAGATACAGATACATCCAGTGCAGATACAGATATGCCCAGCACAAGCCAYGGTGAAGATCCCCATGGCTGCATGCCTGTCTCTCACATTTCTTACCTGTGATGTCTATGGTCATGAACATCATTCTTCCACAAGGCACCTTCTCCTGTTGATGTCTAGTTGCTATAAGAGAAAATTTCCTGCCCCTGTTTTTGTTTTGCTCCTTTCTCTGCTCACAAACATGCACTCTAATCTCAGAACTAATAAGGAACAGTTTCTGGTCTTACAAAATACAGGAGGTGCCATTATAAACTTGTCACATCCTGATGTTAGTAGCATATGGTATTGAAAATCTTCCCTCTGCTTAGACGAGGGAGCTGTTACAAATATCTCAAGAAACAGTTTGTTAATTTTGGATCTGGTTCTATGGTGCATCAATATTTTTCTCATGTTTTTACACCTARTCATGCAGTGAAGAGGCCTACAGTATTTCCTAAAGCACAGGTTAGACCACACATGTTGGGGGATGCCACAGGTAGCTTAGGTACCTGTACTGAGCTAGTTTTTCAAAGATATCAGGGACAAGAGGACAGAAGGGGCTCTCGCGCAGCCTCTGTACCAGTTTTGCAGTGATAGGTCGAACGTTTCTACTCCTTCTTTTACCAAGGATCTTTTGCTTGCCCTTCCTAGCACTCACCTAGCCACAGCTTCTTACCGTCACAGCTGACTATTACCTCCTTCCTGCCTACTTACTTTGCAGTATATCTGGGAAGAAAAATCATCCATGCTCAGTGGGAGAGGAGCTGAAGTGCAGGAGACTCTTCCCAATTGTACAAACATGTTTTGTGCCGAAGGAAGGAATTGAAGGATTTGCAAGACTTAAAGTGACATCCTAACATTCTGCTGTCACTTCTACAGCATACTTTTTTAGCACTGAAAGCTTCAGGGATTTCAAAATGAAACTTATGCAATGATTTTTCCACAGTATGTGCAATCCTGCAGCAGTCTTCCTTCCCAATATAACCTTAATATTCTTCTCGTTGAGACCAAGCCTATAGTCATATACATAATACAAACTGACTGCTAAAGCCTYGGGCAAAACAATGCAGGTAGAAAGGCAAACAAGGGATGCTCAGCTTGTTCTGAAACCCGTTTACAACACAGCAGCAGTGAGAGGATACAATTTTGGCATGCATGAAGAAGCAGCTCGGGATGCTCTSCCTAGGAACGCCTCAGGGTGAAAAATAAGGGCAGGTGAATTGAGGGATGCATATGTTTAGCACATCTCCTGTCTTGACACAGTAATACCACACTAGGAATGCAGAAGCACACTCTGCTTCCAAGTCTCTAACTATCCAGTCAAATTAGTTCATTAAACATATTCAGGGGGAAATGCAAACGTGAGAAATATACCATGACATCCTGTAAAAGAGACACACGGGAAAAAGAAAGGGCAAACCCAAGGACAAGCAAACAAGAAACATGCTGCATAGAAAACAGTTGATRTAACACAGAATTCAGAAAGAGAGGTGAGAGAACTGCTCTAAGCAAAAAGTAAAAGAAAAACCCAACCTCCTTCCCCCACATGTTGTCAAATTTATGGTTTTTGTTCTTGAAAYCTAGAGCAGTCTGAATAACCACATTTTGATATTTCCTTAGGTCTAGCTAGACCAGATGTAATCTAGTTCTCAGTTGAAAGATCTGCCAGGGAACAACAAATACACAAACACGATTATTAACAAAGTTCTTTGGAGGGCAACTTGACCTAATACGTCACATGAAAAGGAAAAAAAAGCAATGTAAACACCAAAATAATCTGTATTCAAAGAAAACAATACGCACAAGGATACCGCAGGAGCTTGGGATAACAGTTCTATAAAACATTCTGCCTCTGCTTTTGTTCCCAAAACATTTTGTTTTTCTCTACTTTTGCCACAAATGGCCATACCYGTTTTCCACCAATTATACTTAGAAGAATCATGCATTGTAGGTTTCACTTAGATTCACCTTTGATTGGAAAACTACCCTATTACAGTCATGCCACAGCTTTCAGGTGCATGACATTATTATGAGACTTGTTACGGTGTTTTGGAAACAAGATGTAGCCAATGTAAATACTGATCTAGCAGAGAAAATAGAAACCTGAAATTCAGCTAAAAGCAGCTAAGCAAAGAAAAACAATATGCAAACTAATATTTTACATTCAGATATACCTAAAGTAATTTCCTAAATCATGTCTATGAATCCAATTAAAACCTTTATCTTTAAAACACCCTTAGCCAATGTTGCCATGACTGGTGAGCAGTCTCTCAGAGGTTGCTCTTTCTGGGCTACAAAGTAGAAAAAGGTGCAGAGAGGTAGGACTGAAACCTGGAGATTTGCCTTCTCCTTTCTCAGCCTCTCTCGTTCTTCCTAATCCTTACTAATSACAGCAGTCAGGAAAAAATGTTATTCCCTTTATATCAAATATAGTGAGTTACCTTAAGACACTGCAGTGCAGCCAAGAAAGCTACACTGATGTGGGTACTCAAGATAAAACAATGTGCTCCCTTAGGAACAGTATTTTGGAAAATTAGTGTAATCCATGCCAAAAATGAAAAAGGGAAATACCAAACACAGATTACCTGGGCACCCACTCTAAAAGCAGCTTCTACTTGAGCTTTAAGGATGTTACATTTCATATGATCAGGTACAGAGGAAGGTGACACGGGGGCATGAAGAGTCTTTTCAGACACTTTCTTCTCTTCACCCTATATTTAATATAAAAGACAAGCACAAGGACATGTATTAGAAGAATAAGTTAAAATATTTAGGTCAATATTTTACTTGCAACAATCCAGATCAACAACACTAGGTATAGCTTCCATGTTTGTTGTCTGACTGATACTTTTTTTTAAAAGATTTAATGAATTGATACTATGATTAAAAAAAAAAAAAAGAGAGCCTTCAAGGAAGCCTAGGTAATCTAGGTAATAGAAACAAGAAATTAATACATAGTGCTTAGAAATATGGGAAAAAGGGAGAGGAGGGGAGGGGAGGAGAGGGGAAAAGGGAGAGGAGAGGAAAAGGGAGAGGGAAAGAGAAAGGGAAAAGGAGAAAACAGAATCAGGTCCTGGAACAGTTGCTCAAGCCTAAGATTACACTGAGGAAGTAACATTCCCTCAAAACATGCTACAAAAGCGAGAAACGAGAAACGTTTGCAAGGCTCAACTACAGTCACCAACACTTTTTTATGTGCCCCTAGGAATGTAAAGGGGCCTTGCAAATTCAGGCACTGACAGAGAGATTTGAGGGCATTCWCACATAATTACGAGCCAAGCTGAGATCTCCATCACAAAGAAAAAGATAATAAAAAATCAGGGAATTTAAATGTATCTGTTGCTGCTGCTTCTGCTTGATAGAACCCCCTTGACTACTCAGTGGATCAGAAATCTGCAGGCTCAGGACAGCTAGTTTAATGATCTGTTCAAACATGGCCTAAAGATTTTTGTGTTGCGAGCAAACAAGAACCAGCAGAAACGCCAGAACGAATAAACTTCCAGAACAGGCAGAAAGAAAGGAGAAAAGAGAAGGCCGATGTAATATTAATGTGTAAACAAAAAGGGTATGCATGACAGCAGCTTTGTAAAGGCAGACTCCTAAGCAATCAGGCTGCAATGTAATTTTCAAGAAGAACTGGGCAACGGCACAGCAGCCATTGCGAGCTTTCCTATTTGTTCTCAAAAGCAGACCCGAATTACAACTGAAGAGCAACCTAGAGGACGCACCCATTTGCCTTTCTCACCGCTGTGAAGAGTGCAGGGCCATACACGTCTGGACAGCACCATCGTGTAACGCGGTCGCTCAGCTTGCACCGTGCTTCACACTGGCCCTGCCGACAGCTACAGCACCAGCAGAGCAGGCCCCGCGTGCCCCCGGGGCGCACCTCTGCCCAACTACCTCAGCACAGGACCGGCCAATTTACAGCCGCCGGAATCACCATACGATTAGCCCTTCACTGAAAACCTCTGCTCTTTCTCCTTGCTTCTGCCCTCCCCTATGGCGTTTCATTGGCTGACAGTAACTAAACTCTTACTGACTCTTCTTTCAGATCCAAGAATAATGGCAGACAAAAAGGGACGGCAGCTCTTGCGGGGACTCTTTCTGGAGCGGGGGAAGTCATGAATGTAATTATGTTGCCTGAGGTCTGTGAGCACTGCGGGAAAAGGGCTCGACCTTTGCAGAACCCCGTTGAGACGGCAAGATATTCTTCATGAGTAAGCAAGGTTGGTCCAACAGACTTCTCTATCCAAAATGCAATAGCTTCCAGGCATGCCTTTGGACAACTGTCTGCTACAGGATTACCCTTCGTGAGTATTTTTTTCTCTGGGAAATCTCTAATAATTCTTACATATCTATTTACTAAGCTATATTTAAGTTTTTAATGGAAGCTATTTCTAGACATTTCATTCTCTTTACTTTCCTCCTAAGGGAAAAAAGGAAAATACATAAAATGAAAAGTGACAGCTTGTGGTTGGAGCAACTTATGAAACTGTAGCCATCTACTCAGTCTTGAATATAACTGCAAGCCTGGCAAGCATCCGGAAAWGAAATTGAAATGTTCACTTCTTGTAGGTGGCTCTTCAGGGGTACCTATGAAGCTAAGAAGTGGAAATAATCAAAAGGACAAAATTAAGTCTAAAGAAAGTACAACTTTTCCTTGACCAACAGTGGWATTAGCTGCTACACACTTCAAAAGGACTGCTGTTACTGGCAACTTTTAACTTTATTGATTTCTAACAGYAGAATAACCAACACACTAAGCTATGACATTTTTAAAGGCCACGTAAATACCCAACTTTATTTTAYCACTGCATACTAATTAAATATCATTTCAGTCAAGCCAGATTAAGTCACTCTATTTTACTAGCTAAGTGAAGAGCAATAATTCTTATGACAATAACCATGCATCATAACTTCAAAACTTCCTCAGTCCCAACCACTCAGTGCTGAGTATCTGCATGGATATTTGTCACTTTTTGCATTCTTCCTCTCCTGCCCAATTTCCCTGCATTGACCAAGAGCATTCTCAAAAGAGTCTTCGGGGGTGCCCTGTATTTGGGAGCCCCCAAAGGGCCCAAACCTCCTGTCAGATTTTACAGCATTAAAAGAGATGACACTGCACAACAGCAATTGCAGAGTCTGAGGTCTCACAGGCYGAGACTCTCATAACTTGAGAGATCCTAACACCAACACTCACCCAACCTGCCTGAAAAGGGAAAAATGCTGCTGCTCTGGAGGTTACAGCCTCTTGGAAGCCCCTCTTTGGGGCTTCACGTCTCCTTCAGCACTTGCTTGGGCCAGACCATAAGGATTTCTGCCTCCACACAAGTGGAATTTGCTTGTCTTGCAGCCCTCCAGGAGCAGCAGCTCTGCTGAGTGACCACGCACGAACAGCACGGAAAGCTGCGGTCKGATGATGAGCCCCGTCCTGAATCCCCACCTCAAACAGCTAATTAGCTCCAGCTATCACACAGCAGCTTCCAGCGGCACTGAAGATCCCGACTGCAAACGAACCTCCACGACGCAGAGGAACTTAAAACAGAGTAGCCCCTCCTTCCTTCAGACTATCAGCATGTCCGAGCATCTGTAGAATTTTCTACTGCTTCTTARTGCCACTAGCCTTCACATATAACCCTGTTCATCCCCCAGCTTCACTTATCTAGTCATCAACAAGAAGACAAAGGGAAAAACAGCCTTTCAGGAAAAAAATACACAGAACATTCTACAGTTCGTTCCCATAGATTACAAGAAAAACAGAAATCTTAAAATTGTCTGCATTATGGAGCCTGTGTATACTATAGCTGAAAAAATGACTGCCATAATCTACTTTATTTTGCCTTATAATAAATATATCTGCAGCTTACGTTTCTAGAATCGTCACTGCTTGCAATGACAAACAAAGCACAAAGATAGAAAGTGGGTATATATATAAAATACATATATGGGCATATATACATACATATATATGCCATATGTCCACATATATTATATACATAATATATAAYGTATAATATATAATAATATATAATATAGAGAATATACACATTGTATCAGGTTGGCAGTTTTCAAAACCTTATTTTCACTTACTAACTAGGAATACTCAGTGTGGAAGTCATTAGAAGTCATGACCCTGTTTATGTAACTTCTGATTTTATCATTTGTTAACTAACTATGAAAAAAAAATGAGATAATGGATTTAAATGAATCTGTGAGAATCAAACTTTCTTCTGAATGAAATGTGCTTAAAACTGCAATCTGAACTCAACCTAAAAGGTATAAAAACGAGGGAAAAAAAAAGTCAACGTCAATTGAAGATGCTTGATAACATTCCCGTTTTCTATCTGTTGGTGCAACTGAATAGCAGCATGTTTGCATTGCTTTCACCATTGATAAAGAAGTTTGTTTTTCTGYAGGGAGAAAGCACTGGGGAACTGCTAGGAGTATTTAAAGGGTTTGAGAAATGCGTTGAACAAGCTCATATATATATATTTATCTGCATATGTGTGTACATACATATGTAACTAGATSCTTTTTTCTTTTTATAATTGAGGTCTTATGTTTGCTTATCCCTTCCCAAACATTTACTTTAAATTGAATTACATTCAYTGAAACAAGAATCACTGACAGATTTGGACAGTATCAAATAATGATGGCATTGGCTTTGGTTGGCAAAGCTAACTGCATATATACAGAATATAAAAGAGCTTGAAACACAGCAGTACTACTCTCTTGTGCTTAACATTTCCATTCTCCTCCTAAAGGTTTGCATTTTGTTCCATATAAAACCATACCACAAGCAAGATCTGCAAGATCTTCTCCCTCTGCCGATTTATTGCCAGTATTTTCCTAACCAAGCAGTGTATTTAATGCACATGACCAGAGAACAGGATGGCTATTTTAATAACACAGGCTTATTCTCAATTGCTAGTTACCACAACTAGCAGRAGGCAACATTTTGATGAAGGCAACCCAAATACATACTTTTAAATGCACTTTAACTACAGGAGGTCAAAACCCCTGGTTTCCTAGGACACATCTGTACGTGCTAACATGCAGGAGAAATGATTGTCGTGCTTATATCCTTGGAGGAAACCTCTCCCGTTCCTGGTACCAAATTTATTTTATAAAAGGCTACAGCTGAATACTCTTAGATCTCGCCGAAATCTTGGTTAGTGCCATGCTTCCTTAGTGCTGGATTATGGTGACTGTGTTTCCCAGGATGTATATATATACATATAAACTCTGATGCTGGAGGAAGGAAACAGGGATGAGTGTCAGACACACCAGCAAAGTGTGGTTTGCACGTGTTTGCGCCTGACTCGGGGCAGACAGGTAGCTCCACAGCTTTCTTGCAGGCTGTACCATTCACGGGCAGTCACTAGGGTACCTGCTCAGCCTTGTAACGCAGTATTGCCATGGCTGGGAGCAGGTCGCAGGCTTTGTACTGAGCTTGCCAGGCCACGGGACTTGCTCTGAGCTCGCTCCGTCTGAACTTCTCCTGACCTGCCGGTAGCTCTGTTCTACTTGGTTTAGCTGTAACAGCAAATTTCCTAATTGACCAGATGTCTATAGCTAATTTGTTCTACTTTTATCTTTGTATGCCACAACCATAATTTTATCTAGACAGCAGCAACAAGCAATTATTCTATGCAGAAAGGGATATGTATGAGTGGAGCACGACGATGCCCCATAGAGCAACTGCAGCCGAGGGGAAGACCCTGGACGCGAGGTCGAGGAGCTCAGGCAGTGTGCCATGGGTGAGGCAGCACAGGCTGGCACTGGAGCCCCCCGGCTGCAAAGCTCGCCAGTAGTCAGCTAAGGAAGCCCAAACCTGGAGCTGAACAAAAACGGCCTCAGTGGTACAAAAMCAATGACATAGTACCTAACATATGTAAAAAGCCGCTATATACAGTAGATTGGGGTGCAACATGAAGCCAATGGATAGTGCAGAAAAAGCAAGGTGTAAGACTGTGTTAGCCAACTTATGCTAAGGTCTCCAAATGGATCCTAGAACAAGAAAGAAGAATCCACCAACACCACACGTCTCTTGGCACAGGACTCTGGGGCAGACACTGCTGCAGCACCCCTACAAACCCCCAGTGGGGTGAAACTATCAGCCTAGGGCCCAGGGGAAGGGTAAGCACAATTCCAGGAAAGAGGAAGACGCTGTATGTGTGTGTAACAGCTTGAACTGTACCACTGGCCTTAATTTTGCTCTAATAATTAGGAATGGACTAACAAAGATTCAACTCTGAAGATTTCAGTTACACTAAGAATACATTCTTGGTGTTATATGTTTTTATTGTATGCAAATATCYGCATGCATATATATATACACACATACACATACATAGAGCGTGCTTCCCCTTTGGCCACAAAACGTGACTTTGAGTACAACAGACAAAGGTTGCAGGAATGGTGGGGGAATGGATACGAAAACATTTTTCAGAGGAAAAGCTTTTGCAAGAAAGAAAACTAAAAGCATATTCACAGTTACAACACCTCAGCTTGTCTCTCCTGGAGGGTAAAAAATCTGCTAGCACCAGAGGGAATGAAATTTACTTTTATCACTCCTAGGTGGACAGACGTCCGCTGTACCAAACAGTTCTGGAAAAGAGACTGGACACATCCATTCATCATTCCAGTGAGATGGAGTTAGCTGCAGCAGACAATCAAATTAATTAAGTGGTGAATCTAATATACTCAATTTCTTGTTAATTCTGCTATAGGCTGATTATTAAGACTGACAAATTCCATCCCCAAAGCACACTGCTTGGAAAAAAAWTAATTAGCAGCAGAAAGAGAGCGAATGAAAGTTGGGACTCTGCMATAGACATGGAAACGACTGCTGTATTCTCAGAAATAGAGCAACAGAGGCAGCTTCGTAACTGTTTCTCCAGTTTTAAGCAAATATTTTAGAGGAAAGCAAAGAGAATAAACAGCACTTGGCAGAACAGAAATCGAGGCCATGGTTTTCCGTGATCCCGTTCGGTTTCATTGCTAGCCAGAGGCCGGGCCAGCAGCTGGCCGCTCACGGACGCCCGCTCGCCGCCCGGCCGTAGCCGCGAGCAGCTGCCGGTGGCCGCTTAACTCCCAAGACCACGRCAGCTCCAAAGGCCACCCTTGGAGCAGAAAGCGCTCGTCCAAGTCCAGCGCYGCGCAGGCCTGTCCAGCCGGGCAGYGCTCGGCAGCGTTCCAGGCCAGAGGCAGGATGCTCCTCGCACTGCAGGAACCATCTGCTCCAGCAACTGCAGGGTCAGCTCAAAGTTCAACAACCCGGGGTTTGTTTGCTTTCATTTTACAAGCGCTGTGTACGGGTTTCAGTACGCCCTAGGGAGCAAACCACRGCCATGGGGCTGAAAGAACCTCCAAACGGCTTGTTGGTCACAACAAAACACACCTTGTAACTGCCGGCGTGCTTGTCCATGTGATTTCTGCCGGTGACACCTGGCATCTTCCCGGAGTGCATACAATCCTCAAGTGGCTCAATATGGCAACCTTAAATTTTGCGGGTCTACCCTCCTCTCTGTTCTCCTGCATGGCAACTGCTGTTCGTGGGATTGCTGCCTATYTGCTAAAGCCAAACCTGCCAGGCTGCCAGGAAAGGGACTGCGTAAGAGTCGGTGTCTCCAGCTTTGCCTTCTGCCGACGCCAGAAGCAGAAGCTTAGCAGCTCCCGGTGCTCGGTGCAAAACTCTCTCGTCAGCAAAACCTTCAACTTGTTGGAATCCTCAGCACAGCAGAGAGAGGCTGCACTAGAGAGGCCAGCATCCCCCTTCTSCTCCTGCCTCCCTCGAAACCCCTCCAAGCTCGTTCTGTCACGGGAAGACGCTGACTTGCTGSGGTGCTGGGTTCTGATACTTAGTTCTTACATAACACTCCATCTGACTGGGAATAAAATTGTAGAGTTGTTCGGAAGAGCCAAAGAAAATCATTAGGTACAGAAAAACTGAGTTTTGCCTTCATAGATTCTCAGAAAAGAAAAARAAAGTCAGTAGTCAGGCTTTGCCAGGCAGAGGTCACAGGGATTCTACTACGACCACACACACGGTGCAGTGGAATATTCACCCAAAGTATTTCAAGYTTTCATAAAAACAAACAAACATATAAATGCATTCATTTTGAGATTAGAAAGGCACCACTCTGCTCACCTGCTTGGATCTTTTGCACAGCAGATTATCCACTTACTCCTGTACTGTGGTCAACACAGAGCTTGTCTAGATTCCATATTTTAACCCTTCATCTATGTCAACCTGAGCTGCCAACAAACTGCGTAGGAATGTCCTTCAAGGCACGTTTTGGGTTTTGCACCTAACGAATGCTTGCAGTTGATGTTAAGACACAGTGTATCCATAGTTATGACTGGTTATCCATTGGATGAATCCAAGTAATGGAGATTTTTCCTTGGCAAACCACATCAATGCTTATCTAATTGTGCCTATTCAAAAATGCACTTATTTCCTGATGGAGTATTTCTAACAAAGGAACTGGACAAGTGCCCATGGATATGTTTATTTTGATCTCATCCTTATTTGTCTGTTTTATAATTCTTTTACCCGCACAGATCAACCAATCACAGAAAGTGACAGCACCTCACAACTGATAATCAAATACATTTAGGCAAAAAAGTCTAAAACATTTCACATGTTGATTCACAAGTCTCAAAACATTGCCTCRTGGGCATGCATGTCATCGCCTCCACTGCATTTGCCAGGATGGACTATTGCCCCGACACCCTGTGGCACACCATAAATGCCATTCTTTAAAGAATTTCTCTTTATGAAGGAAAAAAATCCAGTGCATTAGGGAAAATATAGCTTGATAAGGGTCCTAAGCTTACAGAGCAATATGAGAATATCGTAACTTCCACATGACACTGACTATAATTATCTAGAATTCTGAACGAAACGTATCAAGATTTCATTGTTTGTTGGAAGCACCTGGCAATTTTTAGCTTCAACTTCTGTCTCCTGGACACTCTTGCCTAGAAAAAAACAGAGGTTACGCCATATAGATAGATATAGGTTGTCCCTGGTTGCAGACATCAGTCCCTCCATGTCTCCACAGCCCTCTTGTGGCTGTACTTTCTATGCATTTTACAGCCTCCCTTAATCCTGCCAAAGCTGTGCTGAAATAACACTAGCAGTAAAAGCCAGCCTGTGAAACCAAGGCTAAGCAATTTAATTGGGTCCTCCCTGAACCAACAAAAACCTCTTCAAACACCTCCCTTTTAACGGGTGCACACGTTCAGTGGGGCCCAGACCCCTCACCTGAAGCTGGCTGAAAAGCTCTCACCCATTTCACTGTCTTCAGCTCCGGGCTGCTCACAGAGGGCTTGCTGTGAAKCACAGGTCCAAGCCTCCATCCAGAGACAGCTCAAAGCACCCCCATATCACAGACACACTGGATTTTGGCTCTCATGCCTAAAAGGAGCCAGCAAACCGATGTCTATCACGCTGCTGGCATAGGCAGTGCCACAGGGCTGTTTTGCAGCCTCCCCAAAAGCCCACTCGTCTAACACCAGCCAGATACCAGGCGTGGGGGGAGCCTATGGAGTAGCACAGATTCCTCGTGTGGAAAAACAAGGTGACTTATTTCTTAATCATTTATTGTGTTGTTATTTTCTTGCAGCTCTGGGCTGCCCAGATGACTAACTCTTCACAGCTAAATCAGAACTACATCRTAACATGGTGGCAGCAGCTCTGAAATTTTAAAAGGCAAAGTTGAAGGAAATACTAAATCTAAAAATGAAACCCGAGTCCCATGAGGAGATGGCATAAGGTGATTAACAAGCAAGACAGTTGCAGACGCATGTTGATTTGAATTGGAAGTGAAAAAGCAGTAGCTTCTGCATATCAAGTGACATAGAAGCTCTTTGGCATATATATATATATATTTTTATATATAAACACATGTATATTCTATACCTTGTTCATGCTGATGTGCAGGGCAGGCCATGGTCCAACTACCTTCACACTCTCCGTTTCTATTTTCTTCAGATGAGAAGTTTCATCAAAAAGAAGGGGAAGTCCTGAGCTCAATTCTAAAAAAGATGCCCAAAACAAAGAAAAAACACRGTCTGAAGGGAGGCTACAGAAGAACTGCAGAGCAAGACACTCAACTGCATTGGAAGAGAAAGTGATCAACAGTCTGCCTTTTCTGTAAGAAATGACTATGCCTGAAATATTTAATAATTATGCCTGTTGGGTCATTTTCCTTTTTCTCTTTAGCAATATTCCTCCCCCTCCTCCTCTCCCATCTCTCCATTTCAGTAGGGCTTTGTTTTTTTGTGGGCTAGATACCTCTCTCTTTGCTCACACACAATAAATAGCCATATATTGTACAACTCAGTTGACACCAGGGGGATTATCTATGCAGACAAGGTGCCACTTTCAGCATATGTGAGGTGTAAGGAGATGAGAGCGAAGCTTTTGGCTTCTCTCATTGACATCTTTATCTGAATGCCACCCTCTTTAAGGCTGTTATCAGGAATTGGATGTGCTTTGTCCACAGAGGTCTTGAGCGAACCCCTGGAACAGAAAGACAAGGAAAATGTTTTTTGACAGAGAATCTTGAAAGGTCTTGGCCAACATCTTGGGGATGGTACTGCATGTATATTTTTTAAATATTCTTAGAAAAAATGAGATTCATTACATCGTAATTTAATGAACCCCTGCCTACTGTATTTTTTCTGCCACAGGTTTTAGGTAATAATAGTCAGGCTGTATCTCTAGGGTCTTATTCAAAACCCATGGAAATCAATAAAAAGCTCTCATAAATTGTAGTTTTGTTGGATTGGGTTCCTAAACTGTCCTAAGAATATTAAATATTATTCACTCAAAACATAATTTTACAGCTCTTTAAATGTACATTAAGGGTTTTGCTGACAAGGGACAAACTGCTAAAACCAGCCGCCAGSGCTATTGGCAAGAGGCTGTTTCTGGCAGCAGGGAAACTTAATGAGACCCTGAGGTGAGCGCCCTACCAGGAGGATGGTGTCCCCTATCAGCCACGCTCCTCCAGCACAAGTCGGTGTCAGCACCGCGCGGCAGCTCTGCCACCGCAGGTGCGTGCATGGGCGTGAACCGTGAAACTGCCCCACCACGTCAGCGAATACATCACCACGGCCATCAGACAGGATGGCAGAGTTTAGAAACCCAGCCGTCTGACTTTCAGGCTGAGAAAGAACGTAAAGGGGGAGAAAAATAGCACATTATTTAATGGTTCAAGTTTGCCGTGTTGCAAAACTGACACACTGCTGGCTGCTGCTTTGCGTACAGGGAGAGCACCAGAAACGAAGCCAGCCAGTTCMGCCTTTGCGCTCCCATCCTGTTTAAATAAGGGCAAATCTTGACCGAGTCAGCACTCAGGTTTGGCAAAACCAGGCTTTCCTTTCCGAAAAGGAACTGGCACCACTGTGGTTTCTCAAAGGACCATTCTAGCCCATGGTTCAGCCTGTGTAACACTCTTCTCTGCCCAGGGTTGTGCAAGGACTGCACAAGGAGAAGACCTGCTGCATAAAGAAGCGTGATCTGTGTGCACTGGCCTGCAGGTGCAGGGCAACATTACAAATACCGCAATGAGGCTGAACGCAGGAAAACAGCATCTTTTGTTGAACTGTCTTCATAAACACACGTCAGATTTGATTCATTGCGTGATAACTCTTCCAGTCATGACACTGGACAAATTACTTGGAATACAAAAATGAGGCAGACTGTTTTCTGCAACAAACTCCCAGACTCTCTGTGTTCACTGCRGAAAACTTGCAAATATTTAAAGGCAAACTCGGCTGCACACATTGCCATTTCCATTTCTCCTTTCCATGGACTCCAAATGGGGGCTGAAATTTTGGACCCTCTAAGAGTCCACCTGAGTGGAGGAAACACAGGCCTTTTCTCCCTTTCAACAGTAAGCCAGGTATAATTGGCAAGGTCACTCTAGGTTCCACTTCACATGCACTTTAAATCATCTCAGAGACGAATCCATAGAAAATGGAATAAGCAACAAAATGGCAATGGTCTCTGGAACACCCAAAGGCAGCCAGACTGAAGCGGTGATGTGCAGATGTGCAGTCCCACCTCTGTCAGTCTCACAGGGAAGCTTCTCCTAGGATGGCACAGTACCCTCACGAGACCTCCTGACTCTGCAGGCATTTCCACTTGAGATGCTTTTGGTCACACGCGCCCCCTTCCCTGRAGAGCGTTCTCAGGTTAGGGACCACTTATTTCCTAGAACCGCTTTCCCAGCAGTGCCCTGATATTCATGCAGCCTCGTGCCMGGCATCAGTCCCTCCATGTCTCCACGTTCCTTATTCACGCTGCTGATAAGAGCTGCCCTGCGACGTGCGTTTCTTGTCCCACACACTCTGACATACGCGCAGTCCTGGATATCTCACTGGCAGCTGGGATGCTCCTAGCAGTTTCCACACATCCACTACAAGCCTTTTCCACGTGCTGTCTGCAAGATGGCTTTCTCAGCCCAAATCAYCTGAGCAGCATTTTAGGAGAAAGAGAAGTGCTTGGAAACAAAGCACCAATCCTGACACACTGAAACATCACCAAAATTGATCAGAGTGCTGAGGAAGATGGTCCCATTTATTCCATGGCTGTTCTAGYGGCATAAAAACAGTGTAAGCSTCCTATCTAACTACCATGTCTAACTGAAGACCACCTTTCGAAGGGAAATTATTTTTTTTTTCAATCTGACCAAGCACAYAGAGACAGGAAATCAGTGGATCAGGTGATGTCTGGCCAGAGGACAGAATTTTTATTAGGAAGAGCCAGCCAGCAGAGAAGAGCATGAGGTTCTCAGCAATCAGAACGGACCAGCTGGATGCAGCCCATGTGTTGAGACCACAACCTCTGCTCAGGAGACGGCAGAGTTCTTTCGGGTTTCCTTYGAGAGGCTGGAACGGGCGCCCTGTGCTACTGCCATTAGGCCACGTATGGAACCAGAACCCATTCCCTTTTCTCTAATCAAGTAGGGAAACAAATGCAAAGTCAGAGTGGGAACCAGTCTCGAGGAAAGTGGTAAAAAGGTAAATATGTCTGCAGTAATAGGTACTACCTGAATTACACGAAAGAGCTCATCTCCATTGGCAAAGTCGCTTTCAAAGTAAAGCGACAGCTCAACAGGCTGGGAAGGCTGYGACATGTTGTGTGAGAGGAATACTGGGCTTTAGATGGGAAAGAACTTGCATCCACAACCAAGTCTCMCCATCCTCACGCATAAAGGGCACAGCGCACCCCGAGACCAGGCACAGGAGATACTGCAAGGCGTTCCTCTCAGGTACCAGCCAATGGTTTTTTCCAACTCCTCACCTGAACTGGCTAACTGAAAACTTTGACTGACAGTTTGACAGATTTCTGCATAACAAACATTGGATACAAGCAGAATTATACCTCGTTCTTGTCCTTAGCTTTTCTAACCTGACAAGTCACCARTATTACAGAATAGGACTGTAGTCCAAGAGGAACTACAGAGCTAGAATAAACATACAGTATTAGGTTTTTTATTGTTGTTTCTTTAATCATYTTGTGTTCCCCAGAGAGTTCATCTCTAGGAGCTCGGTATTTCAGAGATACAAATATTTTTCTTTTTGCACTTCCACCTACGGACAGTGTTGTCCCAAAGTGACCAGAAGAACCTCTCCTAGCAGCCTGGTGGTTCTTCCTTCCAGCTTCACAGAACGAAGGTAAGCAAAAGGTGAAGGAAAGGGCTGCCCCAGCTCCCACCTGCCCRGGCTCAGAGCTGCCGAGGAGGGGGATGCCCCTTCCTGAAGGCCGCTCGGCAGCAGCCACGGGCCACAGCCGTTTCTGCCGCGACGCCTCTCCTCTGTGTGTGGAGGAGGAGCACGGGGCGGCCCGCCACGCCRCAGGGGTCACCGCTCCCACCGCCCCGCACGGGCTCCCAGCTCACGTTGGCCAGTCAAGCACTGGCCGTTCCTGCTGTCTCCCGCGGGCAGGCCGGTCACCGGCGTCTTTTCAATACGGGCCTAGTCTTTGATGTTGCAGGTGAACAGGCAGAGTCAGCCTGCCAGCAGCTACGAAACGGGAAACCCTGCRGCCTGCCCCCGTCCGGTGCTGGTGTTTAAGAGTGGGGCAAGCAAGTGAACACTCGTGAGCAATGCTAGCCCTGGCACTCTGTGCCTGTGGTGCTCATCCTTCATCACTCYGGACTTCAGAACATAGTACGTGGCTACACGTGAGAGATGCTGACACAGAGGGTACAACAAACTAAACACAGGGGAGAGCAGCACATTGACTGGAGGTTGCTCCTAAGGGAATAGCTTCATTTAATGCCTCAGGAAACAATTTATTTTGTTTCYTAGGAGTCCTCATTTAAAATCTGCAATGCCTTGCAATTTGTTTCTTGAACTTCCTTTCTTAAAACTGCTCCCTCCCTCTCTTTGGGAAGGAAAATTTAAAATAAGGCTTCTGGTTACTGAGGTTATTGTGGTAGGAGAGCCTGCAGTCACGATTGCACAGTACTTTCCATTACAAAATCCTGGCTCTGGAATTTGAAAGCTGTCAGACTAACTACCCAGGCTGAAGGCTTCCGTAATGGATGCCTACCTCAGGGTGATTTACAGTTATAAAAGCGAAAACTTGACAACAATAAATGATCATCCCTCTGAGGCAAAGAAATTAGATGATGCCTTGTTTTGCCCATCTTAGGGAGTTCTTACACAGACTCAGTGTCCCAGGCATTGCGGAGGAGATTTTAAAGCTTGCAAATGAGGGACAGGGTTGCTCAACACCTGGGACATTTTTCTTTCAGTTCCTGTGCAAATATCCTAACATTTAGCCAACCTGTGCACCTTCAAAAAGCTTGTAGATGCTCAGCATCAGAGCTTTACACTCAGACTTCCCAAGGCTGTACCACAAACAAGCCAGCTTCTCTCYTCTTTGCTTCCTACATGCCAAGAATTTTTGGTGCTCTCCAGCTGGAGTGGCTGAGGATGAGCAAAAATCATTGCCACCCCTGTGGGCTACGGTGGTGCCAAATACAGTCACCAAACCAGCACAGAAAAGCAAGGCCTTTCTCTGCTGCATGGAGAAAAACACTGCCTGATGAAGAGCACCAGCATAAATGGCAGCAGCCTCTAGGGATGAAAACCGTGCTTCCAATAAAAATCTCTTCATGTCTTTTTCCCAATATTAAGCATTTCTTTAACACTACTTTTCAGGCGCTCCTGAGYTTTCAATCCTTGAGCTGACTCCTGAAATCCAGCGAAGCTTGTGGATGCCAACACATCTTTGGCTCCTCTTATTAAAATCTAGAGACTCTGTGCAAGTTTTCTTAAGGCCCCCCCCAAAGCCTGCCCATCCCGGAGCAGACACCAACCTTGGTCTAAGTTTCCTTCAGCTACTCCTCCTTTGTAGCTTTGGACCTGCGTGCCAAGGTGGACGGCAAGATGCTGCTTGTCCAGTGCTCCGTAGCTTCTGCCATCTGTGCTCAGACATGAAGAAAGCAACAGTCAGATCCAAACAAGGAGGGCTCAAGGCCGGCTCGGTGCCTCAACAACAGACAACTGCAGGTGATCGCTGTGTTATACAAATTGATAGTAACCATGAGAAACAGTCGGTGCCAAGTAGCTAGACACTCAGCAGCTGTGACTTTTTCAACTGTGGAACACAAAGCCAATGCCAAACCCCACAACATCATAGCAAAGACGGGAAACTGTAAGATTTGATTCTTTTGTGCAGACTACAGAATTAGAAATAATAGGGAGTATGTTCTTGAGGAAAAAGAAATTCCCACAGTTTCCTTTCCTTTGGCTCCTTGCCAAGACAAACGTGAAAGCGGCACAATTACTGAAATGAGATTCCTTGCGCTACACTTACTGTTTGGATTTGGGACTCCAGAAACCAGGTCCTTGCTGTCAGGAGCGAGGGCGCCGTAGCTGGGGTGGTGGTGGTGGTGGCGGTGGTGGTGGTGGTGCCTCGCAGGCATTTTCGCGGTATAAGGCGCTCCACCGTTCTCCTCAATGTTGAAAGGATGCAGGTCACTGTTGTTCAAGGGATAGCTGCGAAAGAAATTCAGCTCAGGTTAGAGAGGTAAATGGAAAAAACCAGAGAGGTTAGAGAGGTAAATGGAAAAAATGGATAAAATGGAAAAAACCTGTACTTTTGGAGAGTCAAGAACTCAAATTTTCTTAAGAAAAATGTGTTTTTTTGTGCTGAGACATATCCCAAATCTTTACATTTGTCCATCAACAGGATGTGTCTAGGGTGAGAAAGAAGGATGCTTCCTTTTTGCTTGGCATGACCTTAATATCCGAATTCATTTCTATTTCACACACTACACGATCCCTGCTAGACTCTTACACTGACTCAAGTTCTAAATGAGTTATGGAATATGATTTTCAGCATCAAAATTTGCTCTGCAGGATTGTGCCACTTCACCTAGAACAAGGAAGCAGTYGAGCAATAAACAGTGATTCTTGCAACATGACAACATTAAAAGAAAGCAGTGTTTTTTCTGTTCTGGGTGAAGTGACACAATCCTACAGAGCAATTTTTGATGTTGAGAATCATATTCCACAACCCAAATGAACAATGAAGGCAGAGTCCCAGAATAACTTCTCATTCCTGAGAAAGTCTGAGCCTCCAATGTAGTGATGTAAAGACTGTGAAAAAAATGTGACTTGGCAAAAATGGAGAGATTCCTTTGAAAAGGAACACTTTTACAGATGACAAAATAATATTTGTGCTTGTAAACTTTTTTTCTCTCAAATGTTYAGTTACGAGGTTAACTATTGTCAGTCTCCAATCCACACAGAAATGGATAGATAGATAATTCAGAGGTATCAAATCACACTTTTTTTTCATTAATTTTACCTATATTATTTCCATATATTATTTGAAATGATGGCGAATGTCTAAAAATGTTACTTTCTTTCAATGCCAACAACTAAAGTGATCATGAAAATTTTACATAGCTGTTGCAAATAACAAACCTGCTTTTTCTCAGTGAAGCATTCACAATTTTGCAGTATTCTAAGCTATCCTACAGTGTTGTATTGGACACTAGCTGCAGCAAATCAATTAACTCATTCAAAAAAAGTCACCTRTCCATTTGAAAAACACTAAAGAAATTATCTTTACCTGCATGGGTTTTCAGGCTTCATTTTAGTTTAATTTTTACTAATAGTGGCTGCAAACCTGGCAACACAGACTAAAGGCAAATGGCATAATTAAGGGAACAAAGACTAAATCGCTACATATGTTCTCTGCAGATTATTTACTGACACAAAGAAAATTAGTCAGTCATTTTCRAATAAACACATCTGTATCACTTCCAAAAATACGACGAAGCACACAGCTTTGTACATCACTAAATAACCACGGCTGCCTTAGTACCTCTGGCAACACCGTGTTTTTGACCGGATAGTAACTGAGGAGCGCTTTGATGCCGGTTACTTTTCAGGAGGCGGGAGGCAGCAGGGAATGTCTTGCATGTTCATCCTGGCAGGCTCCCAGCACGGAGCTGCGGCTGCCCATAAAGGCACCACTCAGGCCACGCTTGCCTGAAGGAAGGAGTACAACCAGGGGCCAGAGGCACAGGGCAAGGCCGTGGTGAGCGGATGATCCAGGACTGCTCTGTCTCTCCAAAGTGCACTACATCTTCGCGGTTATAATCGAATCGAGCGTGTGCCTCGCGGCGCCCAGGGGCACGGGCTAATCASATTGCCCAGTAATTGTAGGAGCTCTCCTGCACTCTCCCTCCGAGCTGTTTGGGCTGAGGAGACATCAGTTGACGGAGGGAACAGCGAGCTTTGTTCACAGAATTTTAATCCACATCAGAAGTAAGAACAGGTCTGGGCTGGAGCCTCAGCGCAACTTTTTTGCAGTCTGTGATTCCATGTTCTGTAAGGCACAAAACTCTCTATAAAGTCGTGGTATGGTGAGGGACATGCCGGGGAGTTGCCTCAATTCCACCTTCTGGCAAGCTGCTGAATGTCCTGGTTAGCTGGTTTCTAACCAGTCTTTTGACAGTTAGTGAAACCACATCAGATTCTTACCCCAAGATTCCTCAGATGGCTGAGGTAGCTTCTGCACTAAAACAGGCTAAATAAATAGCCTGAGGACCCGAGTGATCAAAACCAGCTGCGGCATGAGGGAGAGCACACAGCAGATTCCCCASACCTACTTCCTGACTCCTAACTCCTGACACGAGTGCTTGTGCCGTGCAGGGGGATCATCCTTTCCAAGGACTAAAGAGCTGGRCAGCAAAGCTCCGGCTGGGACATACACGGAGATCCCCGAGGTCAGTAAGTCACAAAGCTCTGGCCGGGACACTCTGATGTGGAAACTGCCAGCCTGGTTACAGGATGCAGTTACCAGCACTTTGTGGGGGTTGACAGTAACCGAGAGCTCCTGAGGCAAACTCCTGCTCAGCTCTCTGTACCTCTGACAGCAGCGAGGGAGACTTTCACATTCCTGTGCTCCCTGCTTCCCAGGAACTCTCGGGAAATTCAGCATCAGGCTGACAAGCCACTGCAAAATTAGAAACTGTCGGGCCAGGCCCACGTTCGGACCCAGTCCACTAGAAAAACTGACACTATCCGAACAAAAATTTCACATGAGTAATCCCTATGCCCGTTTGGTGCACCCTGTGCTATGTAATTTAGGAGAATGTGGGACCCTGACATATGTGGTACAGTTTCTACAAGGTGATAGAACTATTTAGCAGTTGTGTTGCACCTTTTTTCCACTTTTTTTTTTTTTGTATTCTTAAACCTAGATCCTTTGGATTTCTTTTTCCCCAATGTATCTTTTTGCCTTTAATCTTTTTTTTTTCTCCTACTGCTATTTTCTAGTTGACTTACCTGAACGGGTGTTGTGCTTGTGCACACTCCCCAGCCCATCAATGGGAATGAATCATTCATGTCAACRAGCAGTACTCTGAGTATATCCTAAACCCTCCAGGTTTCACGTTCGTTCCACAGACATCAAGCTATGCTCTTAAACTACGTGCACGGACGGGCAGGTATCGGTTTGGAGCCTTTCCATTTGTCTTTTAGCCTCCCAGTAGGCCATTCTTTCATCTTTATTCCTACAGTAGTCAAGYGGCTACCCTGCAGATTGCTCCTTTCATATGCCTCATTTTCTCAACAAGCTCCAACYGCTTCCTATTACTTTTGTTTGACAAGGGAAGAGACACAGTGCCCAACAGTCAGTTCTCTGAAGGAAGAGACCGTTTCTTCCTTCTCTGTCCCTCCCTTGGCCAAAATACTCCTGATTATCCAGTTACCTCAGACTCAACTTTCAACAAAGTCCAGAAGACACTTGGTGTYGCCCTTAGCCTCAAATCTCATAATTATTTTCTTCTGACTAAAAGGCAGCATATCAAGGAACATGGCAAATAACACACATCGGGTTATTCTTTCAATTTCTTTTTTTTTCAATTTTATTTCTATTATTTGCCCCGTATCCTAATAGATACAACTATCATCCTATTAAAACAACTCAACAATTATTTTAAAGGATATTTCCACCTAAAAATATCCTTTTATTATTTTTATGTTTCGTAGGCTCCAGAGAGGCACTGCCTTACCAAACAATTCCTCTCTAGTGCACAACTCACATAAAATATTGCTAGAGAAGCACAGAAAAATATGAAAACCAAACAAAAAGAAGGAATTCTGAAGACTTAAGGATGTCAGAAGACTTTTTTCTGTTTTTACCCTAAACTTCTACTGCAATTTAAACCTGTTATTTTCTGTCCCATCCATCACATGGGGCGGACTATTTCTTGTTACATAAAATCCGTATTTTTTAAAAGAACATTTTCACATCTCCCTTCAACTTCTCCAGGCTTGAAAAGCTCTAAATTATTCAGTCATTTCTCGCAGGTCACACATTTTCAAGAGCCCTGATGGTTCTCGCTGTTCCCTTCTGCACATTGCCAGTCTGCCTCTGAAACGTGGTGCACACAGCCACGTGCACCGTTCCTGCCTTACAAATCATGGCAAAGAGGAAAGGGCCCTTCCCGGGTCCTGTGGAACCCACTCCTGTTTATATGTTGAACCAGGACATTGGCTTTTTCCTCCAGACCATCGGATTCTTCCCTCAGGCACCTGTTTCCTCCCCTCCGCAATCTGGGGCAGGATTACAAACACACCATCATTCTTCCTGGTCTGCATCCTAAATCTTTTCACACCCTAAATTCATAAGCCATTTAAAACCTGTTCTCTCACTCGTGACAAGCTCAGGTTCAGAAGGACCTCCCATTTTGGTGTAATCTGTGGGCGATACAGATCTTTAATAAAAATAATTGTCTTTTTGCACCATCCTCATCTTCCTGCAGAACGCAGCTGGGCAGACCTGCATAAACATCTCTCACCTGTGTCCCAGAGCAAGCACCYCCCAAATCCTTCTCCTCCTCCTCCTCCTTCTACACCCTTCTGCAGTAGCAGGAAGGAGCCTCCAACCCCTGTGCGCGTTCAATGCCTCTGCACTGAGCTTCAGCCCTGCCTAACGCAGCCGATTTATGGCTTACAAACAAAACAAAAAGGCTCCTTGATGTGGGTGTGATTTAAGGCCATTTAAATGGCCTTCAACAAGTCCCACACCCTCCTCTGTTCCCTGATTTGAACACTGCTTCTGCCCAGACCTACAGCAATTTTTGTGTTTCAAAATCCAGCAACCTTAGAGCAAGCRTCTCCCAACCCCTCTGGATCCTCCCCCAGCCACAGCGAGGCTCGCTCGGCAACTGTAGCAGCTTTCAACAGCTCGCGTCCACCAYGCATGGGTTGAGAGGCTTCCCCCTTGCTTTGCTCCTCAATAGGAGACACTTCACCCGCTTCCACATCCAGCAAAACCTTCTCCTGATCCAAAGGGGTCGCGGACACGCTCCGTAACAGCAGCCAGAGGGATTGATGACCACGTTCCACCATGCTCATGTCATGAAGCCTGACAAAAGCAGTCGCTGCGCGTCAAGCTTCAGCGCGGCAGCCGGGGCACGACGGCTTAACAGCCACGTTGTGCCGTACACTCAGCTTTCGGTTTCAGTCTCTCCCTTTGGCGGGGGAAAAGAAGATAGAATGACTTTGGACTTGTTCCCCATCCATGTTTAGTAAGAAGAAAAAAATAATATTGAATTTTAGCCAAACTTGTTTTAATCTCGTTAAGAATCTTTCATATCCACTACGCTGCTAGAACCTGCTAAGAGGTAGAGAGCACCTCTTACGCAACACAGTGAAACTTGCTTGTGGATAGCAATGAAAAAGAAACGAGGAGGGCTGCAGGAAGGTCTTGCAGGCTTGCTCTATGCAAGCATCAGCTCATTGCCAAAAACAGAGCAAAASACTTGGAAAGGATTCAATGGCACATACGAGGGGAAGAAGGATTTCTTAYGAAGAGTGGACTCTGTTTTGCAGACACATAGGACTGAGACACGTAAAAGCAACGAGTGTTCCTAAGTAAAGGTGGATGAGAAAAAGACCTCTTCAAATCTGATACCAGCCGGGTTTCCTGTGGGCTTCTTTGACTGTGCAAAGTAAAACAAAACCTGATGGTGCCATGACGCTCCCATGCTTTGCCCTGACACTAACAGGACAGAAGAGTTAGCCTAGTTGCATCCATTTAGGAAGGACAAGTAAGTTCCCTTTTGCTGGTGAATATCAGGAGATGCAAATGATCCCTAGGGATGCCTTGGAAAGCCACCTCCTCCTCGCACCATGGAAGGGGAGTGGGCAGCCAGCAGCCTTCACACAAACCTTGGAGGGAAGAAAGGAAAGAGAAAATGCCAAYGGAGGAGAGGAGAGGCGTCTGTAAAGGTGATGAGAGTGCAGAAACTTGCTTCTGTGGGAGACGTTTAAGTATATGCAGCAGYTTCCTCCATGACAAGGTGCTGAACTGAGTTTCGAAGGAGGCGAGGATCAGGAATCTCTGCAAGAGCAACAGAGCCTGCAGCAAACCATGTTCTAACAAAATACCAAGAAACAAATCCAAGCCCAAGAAAGCCATTGTTCTCACAGACTTCAGCTTATCTACATAGGGATCGTTACAGAAAACACTGCTTGCACAACTCTAATGCAAAATATGCCTACTGGGAAACTAAGCTTGCTTTTCTTCATTTACAAACGGTGTTAATTAATGATAACGATAGCTAATGATATTTAATCACCTGTCAAAAAAAAAAAATTCATTGTCCCAGATACCCTTGCAGATAAGAAGCACTCTGAAAGGCAGATGCAGAATCTTTTAGGACAAAATCCCCTCCAAGTGAGTGCTGCCTTCCCCATTTAGTCGCACATCTAGGTGCCCTGAGCTCATGGGGCTGCCTCTGCCTCCGTGGTTATGGGGACCCAGGAATGACGGCAGCCTCACACCCGCTGGATGGCAAAGGAGAAACCACCTTAGCCTTAAAATCTTAAAAGCAAAAAATTAAGAAGAATTTGGCTGCTTAACAGCATGTTTGGATTTTGTAAGATCTCCTTTTTATATTTAACCTTACAAACCTGAAACCCTCTGATTTTTTTAAATAAAAATGTCGAAATATCATGCTTCCTTATTACTTAAGACTCAGAATGTGTCTTTTTTATGGGTACTACACAGAGTTTTCTCAATTTTCAATAACTTTTAAATCTAGTATAAATGTACCTACTGCTACCACCACATGAAAAATTTCCATTTAGTAGAGATTCCTGTCCTTTTACCACATTAGCAGCCACGTTACTGAAGAGAAACAGTAAGAATAATAAAGGAAAAACTCTTCTCAAGGCAGGGCAGATMCTTTCACTTGTTTGCTCAGCAGAAAGCATCAACAGGCAAAAATAATACAAAATCAAATCACTCGACACAGCAAGAGTTCTCATTTACAAGCTTGCAACCAATCCTGCCCTCTCCTTGCAACACCTGGGAAACTGATCTGAATTATAGCTAGAAACTTGTCACTTTATCTTAAAAATCTGTTTTCAAACTTTACTTAAAGTGGAAATTCTGAACAAGACAGAATCCCATTAAATACAAAAGTAGAATCATAAACTGAATGACAACAAAAGGGCCCCCTTCTGCACTCAAAATTTTTCAGAAATGATGAGGTTCACTTTGAAGTTCTCTGAAGCCTTCCTTCAAATCGCCTTGCTTATCAACGTGGTGAGCTCCACGTGCTATAACACAGACACGTCAAAGCTCCCTTACCTCCTTCATGCTTCTTCTCCATCCCCAGTTTCTAATAGCCTTTACTGCTCTTCCTTCTTGCTTCCTCCCACTGCCTCCCCCCTGTTAAACACTTCCCCTCCTATTCCTTCCACTCAAGCTTGTACTTTCCCCTGCCTTCCCCCTTTTTCTTCCTGAAATCTTCCCTCTTTTCTGTCTGATGCCTAGACTTACTGATGGGAAATGCTCTGTGCTGGATCCTCCTGCCTGTCAACACAGCCTCAAAATTTAACAGTTTGGCCATGGGAGATGAAAAAGAGCACGGTTACTTTGTCATCTCTTCAGGTATTGAGGTTATTGCCCAGCTATTACACAACCTACAGAGCACTGGAGAAGCAGCAGTATTTCATATCCCTAAGGTTCGCAACATCGCAGAGCCTGATAATGACTACTGGGACTACTAGCATGGATCATTATGGATTTAGTAGGGGATGCTGAATATGGCTAGATAAACAGGTTATTAAATGGAGTTTAATTGCATTAGACTAGTACTTTCCACAGTAACTGYGGTGTGGCTTCCTTCATTTTCCTCAGGAGGCAGGAATGAAAAGCTATTTTTCAGTGCCTCATCAAAAAAAATCTTGGCTTTTAGAGTCCTGCAGAACATATGACACTGTTAATCCATGAACTACAGGGTTTCTAAACGGCTCTTAGGTGAAACGCCTGTTCTTCCTGCAATTCAATGTGTGTTTTCACGTTTGTTATGACAAGCTGGAGGTTTTGATGTCTGATGTTTTAAAGCTGYTGGCCATGCTGCTATTAGCAGAAAGGAAGACAAGTAAAATGGAAAAAAGACATTGYAGAGTTGGAATACAGCAAGTATGAAAAACATAAGACTAAAATGGGCAAGCGGATTTGTGGTGGCAATTTCAAAATTGAATTCTAGGAGTATTCCCTTTGGTTCTTTTGCTAGCCTAGCTCAACATTTTTATTATTTTTAAATACAAAGATTGATTTCTCAGGTYTCCAAACATATGATGACCAATTCAGGTATTATGAATATTTCTCCTGCTAACCAAAAAATGATGTAGATTTCTTTCGAGAATATCTATGCAGCAAACTATGGAAGATGAGCAACCACCACAGTGATTGCAATAATGCCCCGGAGTCAAGAGAAGAGTATCACCCCAGAAACACACAGCAAAGAAACAACATTCGGTCTAAGATCCTAGGCAGAGGGAACAACCTGGCTCCACTCATCTTCCTTCCATGCCAAGTCCTCCAACCCACTCTCTGGAAAAACAAACAAACAAAACAAAACAAAACACTCTCTTCTTGGAAGCTGAATGGGAGATATTGTGGTATTTTAAGAAATACCTATTTTTCTCCAGTTCAAAACTGAAGGTTTTTGCATACTGAAATTAAAAGCAACAAAAAAGTTAATTATGGAACATACACACACATTTCTTATTAATATATGCAGTAAAGAGTGCATAAAGAAGCTTGATTTTGGAACTCTACAACTACATTCAGATTAATTCTCACAAGCTCACTATTTGAGAAGCATTTGTTTTGCTTTAAAGGACAGACACAAAATAGTCATCAGTAAGTAGAGAGAGAGGAATTTTGCCTACTGGGAGTGATTCAGTCAARCAAGGCACTTGAGCTGAACTCGTTTTCTTCCTATTTTGGAAGCACAAGGTCAACAAGAGAAGCAGAGCACCTACCTCCCTGACAGAGGGGTGTGCGGCCAGTCCCTCCACAGTACAGGAACACATGGAAAACACGTGGGGCAGAACATCAAGGCTTTCCTTGCTGTCACTCACACCTCTGCAGARTATTGCAAGAGATGCCAGATACAAAGGTGAGGTCTGCCTCTTCCCTTCACAAGATGTTCTTCCTACATACTTTAGATTAGGGCTGGTTTGGTTAAAAGTAAGTAAATAAATATCTTTCTATGTATGTTTGTTTGGGCCTGCTGAAGAAAAACTGTTTTCCCTATAGGTCCTTCAACACAAAAACCCTGGAGCACACATAGTTGCAACGCTTTCTTCCAAGCACTTGTAAGTTGACTGTAAACTGAAAATTCTTTCTGAAAATACTCAAAAACTTGATCATCAGTGTATAGCACAAATATGGTTAAGATGCAGCGGCTGAACCAGCGAAATGCTCATTCAAGATGGCTAGGAAGAATTGGCTAGAATAGCCCTAAAGAAGCTAATATTCCATGGGATCAGTCTCTTTACAAAGTACAACAYATACAGTCTGAGATTAAAAAAACGTAGTTCCCATTTCCATCCATTAACGCTAGTCATTCTACAGCAGCTCTGGCTGGAACAGCCTCCCCGGCTGCTGTTAGCAGCGTTTGTTTAGGCCTGCACTGACAGCACTCGCCTCTTATCCTGTTCTCCTCAGCTCTCCTTTGCCACATAGCAAGGGGGAAAAAAACCCCTCCTATTGCTTCAGAGATCATCAAGTCTTTCCAGAGACCTGGTATGTCACACTGGATGAATGTGAGTCACAATCTCTCTCCTTCAAACGAGGTAGCAGCTGCCTGCCTACTTGATCCACAAGCTGTAACCACTGGCAGACAATCTCCTTGGAATGGTGCTGATTGCAGCACTGCAGCACCCTGCTCCTCCCGCTCAGCAGGCCCTGCCCAGCCTGCTCTCACACCCGAGCAGCGAGCAATTCACTTGTATTAGTTTTGTCCAGTCTCGGGAAGTGCCCCCAACTCGCTCCTTGCCAGCAGCAGGAGATCCATTTTCAAGCTTTCTTGCAAACTCTAGAACATTCCCTCTCTGGCAGGCTGAAGGAAGACCTTCTACTGCACTCAGAATGAGGAAAAAAGATGGGACATTTTACTTTGCAAGGTCATAACATATGTTTTGTTTGTGTCGAAAGGCAACCCTGGCTTTGGCCAAATTGCATATTGGTTCATTGATAAATGTTTTGGAAAGGCTTGATTTGTTTCCTGAAGTGTACAAACCCAGAGAGCTAGCTATGGAAATTCATTACAAAAAACACTCACTCTGTTCAATCTGCCCATGATTCACATGAGCTACAGCACAAGTAGCTGAAAACCAATGTTTAGAGAAAAAGCCCATGCTAAAATAACTCACTGAAAATGACAATCTGTAATATAAAGTCATTAGACTGCATGCCAGGGTCTGGCTGGGGCTCAAGACTGATGTACTTCATTCCAGGTTACGGATGTGGTACASCCAGCTATGCAACTCTCCCACCAGTTCCTGGAAGGGGATACAGAATTACGGAGTTCCTACCATCTAGAAACAACTCCAGGCCAAAGCAGAGCCATCTCTGAGCCATGCCGGGGAAGAATCAGGTTTCCAGTTTTTTAAGCAGTTGGGGGAAGGCATGCAGAGAGAGGATCAGACGATGCCTTCAGCCAAAATGCATCAAGCAAATCTTCAGCGCATGAAAGAAGGTGGTTTCTCATATACCAGACCTCTGATCAACGTGGTTTTCAGATGCCTAGCACTGTACTCAGACTCTGCCACCCCAAGAAGTTTGCCCAGTTGAAGCAAGGATAATGTTTATCATCTGCAATCAGACTCCAAAAGAGTTTCTAAGGGTATACTAGACTGGYCACAAGAAGATTTTAGACTTACACAATGAACAGACTTCAAAACTGGGTGGGGAAAGTTTCCATTAACAGTTCACTGGGCACTCTTACGAACACGCTGCATTCGACTGAAAAGCAATACTTGCTTTAGGCAGCGTGTCCAAGATATTTTTTTTAAGCAGCTTCCGCGTATATGCCAAGTACTAAGAAGATGGGTTATTACTATGACTGTACAATATTCTATAACACGTTCCTCTATAGAAAGTAAAAATAATGTGGCATTTCCTCATGGGAAACTCTGAGTTAAAATAATTCCATACAGTGTAAAAATGYGTACATAGCACGGGTAGTGAGGCTCTGTATTGAGTCTGTGATTCTGTGAACTATGAGTGGCTTTCTGCAGCAGCGTAAATCCAGAGATGTAGTATTGACTTAGACCATGGCAGAACTTTCTTAGTATTGTATATTTGAACAAAAGACACTATCTTTAACATCCAAATTAWCCAAATATTTCCCATCACCTTCCTCTTCCTCCTCTCCCAGAGTAAACTAGTTTTCAGCTGTGAAATCTTCTGCCTTTCTTCAAAAAAATTGCATTTCTAACATCACAAGACTCACAGTAGTCATGTTTTAAACACAATTGTGCTCATTTTATGAAAAATATTTTACAATTTCACACAAGTTATTAGTACTGAGGGCACGTATACACATCATTGTTTGGCTGATGCCAGCTGCATAAGCCAGAGCAACACTGGGGTTAGGGCAGAAATGGGTTAAAAAGAAGTGCTCCCTTTTCCCAACCACACCCAAGCCAGTGGGCTACTAGAAGCCAGAGCAAGGAAAGACAAGGAAGCTGTCCTGTTCTTACGTAACTGATGGCTTGGTGCCCTTGCTGGTACACATAGGTATCTGTAGACAGCGAGGAAGATACAGATTGGAAAACTAAGAGAGGAGGGGAAGCGCGTGAGCTTTTTCTCCAGAGCAGCAGCAAGACACACACATTTCCCTGGGGGGACATGCACAAACTGCAGGACACAAATTCCACAGGGTGGTCTTCACCTGTGCCCAGAAACTTTAATGTTTCATGACTGTTAGGCYCTGTGCTGGCTTTTCTTGAAACCCGTCAGCAAGACCGCTCATTCTGCCCATCTTCAACAGCAAACCAAGCCACAGATAAAACACACGAGGTAGACAAACACTGAGAACAAACCACACAGAAGCAGAGTTACACAACAAGGACATCACTGTGCTACGGGCATAGGTGCTGAGCCGTGAATAACACTCCACTTAAGCGAACMGGACTATTCAAACAAACAAAACAGGAAGACACAACGAACAGCACTCCAGAGGGCATTCAGAGCAGCCAAACCAGGCTATCATTCCCACAGAGCAACTCTGCCAGGGCCTTCTCCTCAGGAAGTGGGGCACGCAGGTACTGACTGTGCTGTCCCTCCCACTGCCCCGCCGGCCAGCGCGGGGCCTTCCTGACCCCATGGGGAAAGGGGAACAACCGCGGCTCTGTGCGAGACCTACCCAGCCTCCCCGCCAGGTCCTCCAAAAACAAACAAGGCATCAGAACCAGGACGCTGAGAATTTTTATTTGTACTTAGCACATACAGCAGAGATTAAAACAAATAATAAAGATAGCATTTGTAAACAAATATATTTTACAAAAAGTTACATACCATCAAATTTGCACTGAAAAAATTCAGGGTCATAGCCATTTATAAATGTACATTTATCAAAATCAAGTTAAAAACTACTTCATTCTAAAATATCCTAAATAAAGATTTATTGATTTCAACAGCTTCAGAGACCATAGATGTTAAGGCCAAATTAAAACAAAAAGCACAAATAAAGATGGCACTATGATTCCCAGATTCAAAAAGATAGGCAAGTGATCAAAGTATCAGTCAAGCCTATTAAAAAAGACCTAGGTTTGTAAAATATACATTCAACTTCAAAAAAGTCTAGCTTAAAAAAATAGAGCTATTTCACTGGATCATTATCCTCTTGCAGTGTACTGATTGTGAATGCTTTTCTGAATCCCCTCAAAGAAAAGTCTTCAGAAGTTGTAGTTTTATGAAATTGCATGGTTCAACTTTCATAATCACATTAAAAATGACAGCAGCACCCTTTAGCAAGGATTCATTTTCAACATTCTCATGATTTATAGCAGCAGGCATGGTTTTGGGGGATGCTATTAACATAATTAGCAAGTCCAAATGTAATAGATATGCTCTATACATTTTCTTAGAGTGTTTTTTTCCACACTTTTTTTTGAAGTTAGGCAAGCACCTTTGACTTTGCTGTAGAAAACAAAAATTAAAGCAAGCCAAACTTACAACTATCTCAGCATATGCCCTTTGTCTGTGGTCCACAAACCATTTTGATTGCCGATTTGAATTATGCATTTCCCTCCCCTAATCTCCTGTTTACCCATCAGCTGAAAAATGAAGTTGCTCAAACTTCATCTATTAATTTGAGTCCAAAGAAACAGGAAGCTAAAAACGATTAGACATGCATGGCCTATCCTCAGCAGCAAGCAGATGGTCACATCAGATTGAAAGAATACGGAAGAACGTAAATCCCCCAGTATTTCTGATCTTGAGGCACTGAGAATTCTGATCAGTTTCCACAGTTTTTTCCAAGATTTCTTACAAAAATATGGGAAACACTTTTCCCAAGAACGTCCATGGACACTCAACGAGGATGGATGTACATATAAAAGACACACACGTTATGCACAATACACTGTGAACATACTGCAGACAGACAAGGACCATGGAATGTAATGATCRTCTAAGATGGCAGGTGAAATGGTGATGACTCTCTCAAAGTGTCGTCATGAGTTTATCTTGGTACATCATACTTTGGACTCCTCCTAAATTCTTCTGGTTCTGCTCTTGGATATACCGTAAATTGTTGTCCTCTCCACTTGTGGGGGGTTTCCAATATKGCCTGTCATCGTGATAGGGTGGCCTGTACCATTTGCACAGTTATGGTTAGTGAGAGATGGAAGTACATTGTGAGTGATACACAATAACATGAGTTCATCCAGCAACTGCTAAGCACGTGTGGGGAGCGACAGACAGCTATCAGTAAGGGAGGGAAAAGGTGATGGACCTACAGGACTGATGCAGAATCCCCTGAAGCAACTGATACATTTTTCACCTTTCCAAAGRCTCTCAATCATAACTCAGCCATGTAAAACCTCCCTCTTTTTGCTCCTGAACCCCTGAGGGATGATGAAAATGGAATGTGAGGCTAGAGAAAAACCTAATAAGGATGTAAAATAAAGATATGCAAAAAAGTTGAATTCATGAAAATATATCCATAAGATCTTAAAGGAAAAAAAAACCCCACAGAAATCCTAAGGAAAAAAACCCCACCCTTCTGTAAACACTGCCATTCACACAACACTGGTGCAGCTAATCGCACTGAAGCAGTCTTTAAATTACTTAGTCATATTTTGTGAAGCTGAACTTCAACAGGCTACAGTTAGTGCAAGCATTTTGCTTGGACTACGCCTTGAAACTTGCTGAAGTACTGTGAGGAAAAATAGTTTCTCTTCATTTGTTCATTACTTACTCACACTTAGAAATAGTCATTTGATTCTACAGCATATCCCCAAGTCATTTTGCAGGAAGAAAAAAATAAAACCAAATCACTACACTTAAGATTGTCCTTTTACCAAGCTTCAGTTATACTTTCTTTTAGTACTATATGCTGTAGAAAATAAAGCCAAGTTTACATGTCACCTCCTTTGGAGGAAATGTAAGCAAACAGTTCTAAAGCTATACAATGTCATCTATTAATCRTAATGAATTTTCTCACAAGATTGTATTTCTGTGTCAACCACAAGCCAATAATTTCCCTGAAAAGATGTTATTATGAAGACCGAGGCACAATTCCACATTTTACTTCACAAATCATTCAACCAAAAAATACACGTAACGTGGTATTACATGTTTCATTCTTTCATTTCAACCCTTGGCCCCTTCTAGATTTAAAACACCAGCAGAAAGAATCACATGCATTGTAATTCTGTTCTCAAGCTCATAGCTGGCTGGATTAAGCATTCTCAAACCCAGYTATCCAAGATGTCAACCATGTGCAGCAATTCTCCTTGGATTCCCATTACAATACCTTGATGCTTTAACTATACATTTAAGTATCTATACTTGACTGGGGAAGAAACYGTCAGTACTGAGCTTGGAGAACCAAACTTTTAAGTAGACTTACTGGTTTGGTTTGATTATTAAAAAAAAGTCATTTTTGTTCATATTTCACTGACCTGCAGGGTGTGGAGATGGAGCAGAGAGGACAGTAAGTAATAGAGAGCAGGTTTGGGGGAAAAGGTGTTCTGCCACATTATAACACATAATTGTGCATGTTTCAACACTCCGCTGCTCCAAAGCAAGTTGTTTATAGTGTTMCACACTAGTATCATAAGCTAAAAGCTTTTTWWAAAAAAAACATTCCAACAAAACCKTGAATGTTTGTAAAATCATTAACTTAGCCAATTTAAACAGTCTGCTGTTTCTAGCATAATTTTAATGTCTGCTGTGGTCCTCTACACTAGGAACTCCAAGATCACAGTATGTCAACTTCTTGGCCTAATAAGTGTTTGCTTCTAACTTAGACTGATTCTTTTCTCTCAAAATTTATCTCGACTTAATTTCTCTCAGTGCTTGCTAAAAAAAAGTGCACACAACAAGATGGAATGAACATACAGAATATTTTTGTAAGAAATTTTGGTAAGAGAGTTCCAAATAATGGTATAAATAATTCCATATACCAAATGGTATAAATAATTTCACAAACGTTTTCTGCAAACCTCTTGATAAATTGCTCTATGTCCATATTCCATGGACATGCTATTTATACATTTTTCCATACTTATGCAGAAGATGAGAAAGAGTGCTAAAAATCTGGAATTTATTCACTGATAATTCAGACTGACTCTAAAAAATATTTTTAGTTTAAAGATTAAATATTGATCAAATTACAATTAAATATTGATCAAATTACAATTCATTCTATTGCAGACATTGAATCTCTCTCGAATCAACATACTACCCACAAAAATAGGCTAGTTACATTTTAATTAAAAATCTAATTTGAATAAAAAAAAAGAAAAAAGTTAAGGCAGCTAGAAATTCCCAAAGATAAATCTAAACTGATATTCTTTAATATTGCTTCTATATCACATATTTCTAACTTGTTTGTTTTTTCATGTGCATAAAATCGGCCAATACATCCAAAGTTTCATATAGCTTAAGATAAAGGAAGGTGGAATCATTTTTGCATGAAGTGAAGGTTGCTTACCTTACATTTACAGGTGTATGAGGATGCCAGTGTGGCTGAGCAGGATGAATATTAGGATGATACTGTGGCTACAAGTGAAAATATTAAACCTTGTTAATGAAATTATACAGAAACTCTGCTTTAACTTTAACTTCTAATTTTTTTTTAGGGGGCCAACATGCTGCCTGGGAGCCTTGGATGCAGAAGCACCATCTCAGACTGCYTCCTGTTCAATGCAACATATACAGAAAATTGCTTGGTGATGAACTTGCTAATTAGAGTTGTCAGGCATAAACACACAAAACAAAACCACAAACCACCCATAAATGAACAAAAGAAAAACAGCAGTCAAACTAAAACATCCACCCCCGCCACCATTTTCTGTTTGGGAGAAGGTCTGGCCTACATAGCGCATGCCAAAAAGCATCAGCTTTAATCAAAGGTGGAGARTGAGAAAGGTTATTTTTCTAGTAACTGTCTTTAGAAGGTCACTTGTCTACAGTGTTGGCATTTCTCTCTCATAACCAGAGGTATTGATAGGAAACATCAAAACAGTTTCTCTCGTGGAGCTTTTATTAAAGGGAAAAAAGTGATAAGACTTTAGGTTCTCATGCCCATCTGCAGTTTGGATGAAAGCACAGTCTTAATTATAGATAGTAACAATATTTACCACTAAAGTAAGAAAACTGTAAGTAAATATTCTCCCAAACCATTTTTATGCTTACCTGGTAGTTATGGACTTCTGGAGTATTTTTAGCACTAAGAGAAGAAAAGAAATAGCTTTTATGAAATCAACACTGACAAGCACCAAAGGCACACTTAAAAACGCCATTTAGATTATCACTTAGAAAAAATTAAATCCTGATTCTATAAGAATCCAAAGCAAAACCTGTTCCTAGCACAATCCTGCCAAGTCTGTTCAAAACTGGACAGTTGCATGGGCGAGGACACGTCTGAAGAGCTAACCATTAGTCTTCTTCAGATTATCYTATTACAGTCAACTGCACAGCCAAACACTACCAGGACATTCTTACAAGAAYATCCATAATACCATTTCTTATAGCTCAGGTTTCTATTCTCCAATTTTATATATTTAAAAAATCAATAGCTTATTCTAGATTGATACCACATCAGTTAGTGTGTAAGAAGAGGGAAGAGAACTCTATTCTTCACTTTACACTTAGGAAGCTAGATAAATTAGTATAACGGCAACAAGAGCAGAAAGAAAGTATGATTTACTTTAGGTTGATCCCAAAACACACAAAAAAAGAATTAGAAAACAGGCAGTCCCCCAAGGAGATTCTGGTGCTACATAACAACAGATCCTGAAGCAATTCATCCCACAAGAGAGAACTGGCGTTGACAAATCCTGATGCAGAAGCAGGATCTTCAAAAATGTTTTTACTTGACAACAGTATTTGAAAGGCTGAGAGGACAGTTACTTACCACAGTTGTGCTGCTTTCACAGGATTGTTTGCTTAAAAACAAAAACAAACAAAAAAAACCCTTTATATGTGAAAAAGAAGTGCCATTTTACAGCTATTGTGACTGGAATGCTATGTCACAGCTTAAATGTATACCCATTCAGGCATGTTTGAGTAAATATGCGAGACCTGCAAGGTCAGCACTGGGCTTTCTAGCACTCTCATGGTAAAGCATCAAGTACATGGCAGCCAGGAACCCYGCTCTGCTTCAGCAGGAGTCAGGGTCCATGTGGGCTACTATCGCAGGTGGCAGACACGSCACCTGCCATCATGCTCAGAACAGTAGGAAGGAAGCAAGGGCTTTCGGCAGAGGGAATTCTGCCCAACCAGAGCACTTTCCTTAACTTGGTGCAGCTGCTATGCCAACAGCACCACACMCCACAGAAATTAGCCCTCAAAATCATTTTGCATCTTTCAGTAATTAGACTGTTCTTGAAGTGGCGAGTGGCCTGTTTTACTGCAGTGAACCACAACGGCAAAAAAAAAGACAAAAAACAAAACAACTTTCCAGCTAAGAATGGGGGAAAGCCCTGGGCAATCTGCAATAGCAAGATCTTAACGTGTGCTTTGGAGTGGATAGAAACAGCAATGAAGGCAGCAGGTGAACATCTGGCATTTATCATTTCTTCCTGATAGAAAGCACGTTTTCAGGAAGAACACTGAAAGCTGCTGAGAGATCCAGCTCAGACTCCACAATTGTGCTGAATGCAGGATGTGGCTACAGACTTAATACGACACTGCAGAAGCACAGGCAAAGATACCAAGATCTGCAGCAGAACTGAGCAGTTGTGGGCTGCAACTAGAAGTTTGTAACAGTCTGAGTGGATGGGGAGAGGAATTTAATTTCAAGAGCAGGAATTTAAAGCAGGAATTTAACCTGGAGAAGAAAAGACCGAGGAGATCTGATCAGTATGTATAGAAGTACCTGAGGGGTGAATATAAAGAAAATGGGGCCAAAGTCTTCTTGGTGGTGGCCGGTGATAGGACAAGGGGTAACGGGCACAAATTGAAACACAGGCAGTTCCATGTCCATGTGAGGAAGAACTTCTTTCCTGTGAGGGTGACAGAGCCCTGGCACAGGCTGCCCAGAGAGGYWGTGGAGTCTCCTTCWCTGGAGATCTTCCAAACCCGCCTGGATGCCACCCTGTGCCMCGTGCTGAGTGCCCCCACTGGTGCAGGGGGTTGGACTAAATAATCTCTAGAGGTCCCTTCCAACCTCAGTCATTCTATGATTCTGTTAAAGGGAGTTTTTGCATGAATGTAAATAGCATGCTGTTGAACTTTCCAGAGAGAGATGCATTTTTMATGGACAAGTAAGTATACAAGAAGCCTTTCGATATCTTTTATATTTCCCAATAAGAGAGTATCCTGTGCAACGTGCCAACATTAGAACACTAAATGAACAACACTTGCCACGAGAGGAGGAGCTTTACCAGCTGGGTGCAACACAAACTCTGCCTGGTTGCTATGCTGGAGGTGAGTACAGCCAACACGTTTCACTAAACCCCCCACCTCACAGCTTTATGTCTTTGCACAGAAGCACAGAGACACAAAGTATTCCCAGAATCTGACACATCCTGACATTTAGAAAGTGTAATTTAGTCTACTTTTCTACATAGAAAATCTCTCACACCTACATATAGTTGACTCTTACATATCACATAACAGTCCCTATCAGGTTTAAATAAATTTGCTTTTCTGCAATAAACAGACACGTATTATATGAAGGAGATGGGGGCTTACAACCACCAGAAAGTGTGCGCGCTTCCCTCTTCCTTGAGTTCTACAGGAGCAGGAGATAACAGTGCCTCCACAGCACTACCACAAAGAACTTTCCAAGGAACTGAGGCTTATGATCTTGGGATGCATCGGAAGGCAAGGACAACCTAAAGAAATGCCAACTCATCCYGCTTCATACACAAGCCACACTTCCTGCCTCAAATAACTAAGAATTCAGAGAGATGCCTTKGAAAGAGCATTCCTAGTTTTTTCTACAAGGAATAAACATCTCAGCCTAAGTTACAAAGTGATAAAAATCATAAGAGGAAAGCAATCCCTTGCCAATATGCAAATTCTGCATATTTAGCGTCCAGAGGGAGCTGGTTAAGTTTCAGAGCTGGGGTACTATGCCATCAGAGTCAGGAGAGTAGCAACAACTGAATAATGAAACCATCCAGTAATCCAGGGGTCACAGTGGATACAGAGAATAGGTCACAGTTTAAAAGTAACAGGTATGAACAGACTTGGGTGGAAAAAACACATCAGCTCTGATATTTCAGGTGCCTTTTTCCTATACTGTGGTACAGATTTTATGATTGTAACATGGTATTTATAGTCAACATCTATGTTAACATGACAGCTACATGACCAGTACAGGGATCATATGTGCAAACACGTACTTTTAAAAGTTGAATGCCTTCGAGAAGGATATCGCTTGCTGGGCCTTCTTTCAAACGTGCTAGTTCGCCGTAATCTTGTCCCATGGGTTGCTTGATACTCTGTCCGTCCACTTAAAATACAAAAATGAAGCATGTTAATTGCAGCCATTGGCTGGTTGCTGTGTCTGTATATATGGCTCGTGTATGTACACACAAATATCCTGTTTGTACTCCACCAAATACCTGAATCTGAAGCGCGATCCTAGCCTTATGAAGTCGGATCTACTAGATTTACTGTTTGCCGGGGCTCGCAGCCTGAAGAAGGCATGGTGCTCCACTGCGCACTTCCACAAATGCTTGCAAGTTTTGGCACTGTCTAACCGGAAAACAAACGTGTGCTCTTGCTCTCTGCCCTAAATGCAGAAACAAAAGCTTTACAAGTTGGCATGCACGGCATTAGTCACTGCCCACAGGAAGGAAAGAACAGCCTGGTCCAACAGCATGCTGAGTCCCCTCTGTATCCTCCTCCGTCCAATCACACCACACACTTTGTTGGATCAGGTCCAAGTAAGGGAAGAAAGTTACCTGTTCGTCATCTTCTACAACAACGAGTGTTAGTTTGCTCTTTTTGAAGTCCATTTTTGTGATTTTAGGCCTAAACACAAGAGGAAGCAAATGCAAAATTAATGGAACTCCAACATTTTATAAACCAGAACTACCCTCCCTCCCCTCAAAATGTATGAGATACACACAACCCTGGAATACTTCAAGGATTAGAATAAAAATACAATTTTCAGGCACTATGTCTGCTTTTCAGTAAATATTTCTATATTTGAGACTGACACTTCTAAACAGGCCAATTCACCTTCAAATCTGTTTGAACTTTGTATATTCAAATCTACATTACAAGATACAGTCAAGAATTCATTATTTTAAGAGCAAATTTCAGCATTTTCACAAAAGCGGTTATAAAACAGGTAGATTACCAGAAGAATAAGCCTATTTTGTTTGCGCCTTCAAAGATCAATATGCCTGTTGGTGTCAGTCCAAGAGCATATTCACAGCCATCTCTTCCCTATAAAGAAGCACAGAAAATTAGTGTTGTAGAACTTATTACAGCAGTATCTCAAAATCCTTGTGTTTTAGACTTTTTTTTTTTAAACAGTACAGAGCAGAAGAATATTCCTAGGCATAACTCGCAGGGTTTTGGTAGCAGCGGCGCACTGCATGGGAAGAGGCCCTAGGCTGCTCACAGCCCTTTCCAGCCAACTCTAGGACAGATGGAAATAGCTCCCACGCCAAGACATATTTAAGAAACAAAGGCAGATGAGGGGCAGGAGACAAACAGAAAAATGAGAGGAGACATGGGAGGAGATGTGGGAGGATGCATGTGGAAGGGAATATTGCTGGGGAAATAACTGGAGAAGCACTGTTGGAAGGAGGTACAGGGTCAGTCCCAAGAGACTGGGCCTGTTGGTGACCTATAACAGAGCAGGGACACCCTGAGGGGACCATGGCCCATGGGTGACCCATGCTGGAACAGAGGAGATGTAAAAAGCCAGGAGCAGCAGAGGAAAAGAGCAAGCAGCAACAGCAAGAAACCATTACGTGCTGACCCCAACAGGCTGAACCACTTATCACTGCACTGAAAAGACTGGGAAAGACTGAGTCTGAAGTGCAGTGAAAAAGGGAGAGTTCAGACTAAGAACAAGGAGAGATGCTAGACTGAAGCTGAGCCAGGCAAGAATAAGGAAATGTATTTCCCTAATTGTTTAATCGTTTTTTTCCCCCTCAATACCCAAATCAGTAATTAACTTTTAGTTGACAATAAACTAAGTGCAATTCCCCGAGGCAAATCTACTTTCTGAGACCCATTTCACAAAACAAAATATCACACAGATCTCACCTTAACTACATGCATATCTACACCATACATTTCTAGCCATTTAGCTTTGTTCAAGTAGCATAATTCAGCTTGTGCTGGGCTCTTCCCCCTGTAACACAATACTGATTTTAGTATACAGTAATAAAACTTCTGGCTATTTTAGAATTCCTTTCCGTATTGTTTTTGCTTTGGGCCCTCCATCTTAAGAAGAAAGAAACTGCTGAATGAAGTTTTAGGTTCAATTTAGTTTTTCACCCTCTTTCCTCACAGTAAAGATAAGTCAGAGAGGCAAAAACTGAAGCAGATCTGAAACTGCCAATGTAGATGAGTGCAGAGGTAAGATGAGACCACTAAACAAAACACCAAGAAAGAATCTGTTTGTGTTATGAAGTCACCTAACCACTGAAAGGGAACCCTCCTTGTCCCCATTTGATCTCTACTCAACCTTCCCCAGATTAAGGCTTGTCATTTCTTAGAGATGGATTTTAAATTACTGCCTAGAAAACTCCTCAAACCACAAACATGAAAAGCTCATCTATGTTTGCTGAAGGGGTTTTTGGGGACCTACCTGAGTCTGGAGAGCAAGAAAACATTGTTGCTAACATCCCTCCCATACTATACCRTACCTGCACTCTTTCCATTTCTGAAAAATGTCAAATTCCATTGCTTCCGTCTGGTTTGGGGCAAACCTGAATTCAGACACCAGCTCTGGTGTGTGCTCAGGATGTTCACACTCTCCCAGCTCAGCTGTAATTAAAAAGTTAAAAATCATAAAAATCATGGGAATACCACAGACATTTAACTCCATAACCTCCACAAGGCAATGATAGTAACTTTCTGAAACATGTTCCAGAAGAGCAGATTTTTGCTAAAGAGCAAGATTTAAAAAAAAAAAAAAAAAAAAAAAAAAAAGCCAATTAAGAAAAGGTTAACACAAAAATCAGATTAAATCATTTGCAAGAATTAGTACAGAATTCTAACAATTAAAACTTCAGTTGTTTTCTGCATTTTATAGCTTTTCAAGAAAATAAAGTTCCTACTAAAAACAAAATTCAATGCATTATTTGTTCCGAAAAGGTTACTTTGAAGCTTCCTTTCATTGCACTGATGTTGCCCTTTTTATTCCAAAAGGAGTTCTCATCCTGCTGTTTGCTTTGTTGTAGTACCGCACATGTCGAAACACAAAGATTTTACTCAATATGTCAAGGAACCAGGGACAGGGTGTCCTTTGTTTTTTTAAAAACCACAGCATTCTAACACACAGCTGAAGTAATTTTTAAGAAACATGCTGAAGCACRGACATAAATTACACGGTACTTTCTACTGATTTACTCAGGTCTGGTACTAGTTTTCCTACGAGCACAACACTTGCAAATTCTGCTGCGCGCGGGGGAGACACAGGCATTCAGCACCTCCCTGATGGAGGTCACTGTCGTGCCTGCTAAGATGCTTGTTTTGCTCCTCTCGGCTGTGCAGAGAGGCTGCAAAGTCGCAGTTTCAAGACTAGGGGACAGGCCACCAGTGGCAAAGAGGCTGCTCACCAAYACCGAACATCTGCCAGACACGTGCCTCAGCTCCAGTCGGTGCTTTGTAAGCCAGGGTTTCTTTACCACTGGGTATAAAAGGGCAGGGGGAAATTAAACCTTCCCTGAAAAAACTGTTTTGTTGCTTCAGGTTTTGATTTGCAAAAAAAATTAGAGTGGAGATTCCTTTTGAGGAAGTCAGCAATTCAAGCTCAGTGCTCAAAAATACCTGTAAGGATACATTGAAAGCCATATAATATGTTGACCAGTAAAGCAGCGAGTTTACTGATCTTCATTTGAAACTCCTGCCTCACACACATAATTTTTTTTTCAGTAGTATTCTTCTATTGCAAGTTATAGTGCTCTTATCTTTTTTTTTTTTTTTTTTTTTTTTTAAAAAGAAAACAGATGCATCTCAGGTGTACTGCGGTTTCATGCGTGGTCTAAGACTACTTAGCACAGATGTTGCTGCGAATTACTGGCAGACCATGAGAGTCACCAGCATATGAGAGGGAAGCCACAGGAAAAACATTAGCCAGAATAACCTAAGCAGGAGAAAACAAACAAACAAAAAAAAAACCAAAAGAATTTCAAGTCTGGTAAGTCTGTTGTGTTGACAACCACCAACTATCAAGGATAAACACAAGAGAGTTCTCTACTCCAAGAGGCAAGATGAGACAWATCTGGTTATGCTATAAAGACGATGGGTAAAGTGAGAACTATTGCTCCAAAAAATCGTGAGCATGGAAGACAAAAGAACAGAAGAAGAGATAAGACAAGATGTATTGTTCACAAGAAAATATCAGTCTTGCACCTGTGCCGTATATCTACTTTCAGGCAATTAATTATAGCATTATTTTGAGCAGGAAAGCTCTAAGAAAGGGGTCTTGGGAGTAAGAACTAGAAATATTCATACAAGCTTCCTCCAAGGGCGGAAGGGAAAGAAAGAGAAGGGAACTGCATGGTCAGCAGGAACACGCCCTCACTAGTGGTGTTCCTAGTGGAATAAAGTTCTTCAAACAGCTCAGCAGGATGGATACTCTCCACGCCAGGGCAGAGCAGGGGCCCCCATCATCCTCCTTGGGATTTTATCATAGAATATACCAGGGCAGAGCAGGGGCCTCATCACCCTCCTCGGGATTTTATCCTGGAATATCATGCCTTGGTATGTCTCTCTCCCCTCCCTCCTAAGCTTTTTTAAAGGCTGCATAAACTGTTAATAGCTATCACCTGCGTCCTTAAAAATAATAGCCTAAACTGAGTGACATTTTGAGAAAGAAATATAATTTGCTATAAAGCTTTTAAAAAGCACAAAAATATCTTTATCTGTAAATATGCTGCTGATTCCCTAACACAAAAGGGGGAAAAAATGCACTATCACATTGAGGTCTTATCATAAAAATTGGCAACCGGAGATGTGAGAAGAAATTTCCCCTCAGGTTAAATTAATAGTACCAAAAGCATACTTGATTAAAAACAAAAACAAAGCCATATGAAACTAATGAGTTAAACACTTATTTTAAGAGTGATGATGCCAGGTTCTTTGATTGCACCCTTTCTGCAGGATAACTCCTAAGTGGAGCAGGTGATCAGGCCTGCCATACGGCTGACTGATGTCATTTTACAGACATTCCTTTATAGCAGTGGCAACAAAACAACAAATTCTGCTTCCAAGACTATTCATACAGAATGTCAGCCCATGAAGCTGTTGGAAACAAGGCAAGAATTAATGTAACAGAACAACTTCCTTTCCAAAGAAACCATAATAAGCTGTACCATAAAGTTGTACCATAAAGAAAAAAAAAAACCACACAGAAGGAATTGGTACTTTCAACCTTAATAGTCTTGTAGATTCTTCTTCATTTTAGAAATGCCAAATTAAGAAGAAAGATTAGCTTTTAAATGGTAAATATAAGTACTGAAGAGGGAATAATTATTTCCCATTTCTTTAAACACTTCTGCTTAATTGAAAGTTTGCAGTATCAGTACAGAGGCAATAAACGTTATACAAAAATTCCTATTACAGCATAAAAGAGCAGAGATAATATATCACAGTGCCAAAAGATTTTGAGGAACTTAGTTATTGCTTTGCAAAACTGAGAAGCAAAAAAATATAAAATTCAACAACAATTTATAGGTGTTCCTATAGACAGTTACGAAAAGTATTAGTTTGGATAGCTAATGAGAGACGTTTTATAAATACCTACAAATCTGCAGATGGATGATGGATAGCTATTGTATTACATTTACATAGTAATTACAGGTATTAATTACTACACAAAATTCTTTGCTTGGTTCTCCTTGCCTAGATCAGGGGTGAATTTACTGGTGTTTTTAATCTGTGAAAAATGCAAGCAATGAATCAAAAGTAAACACAGGATACAGATCCTCTCCATTTCTAATACACAAATGGAGGTTGCCTACAGCAAACAGCTCCCTGCATGCCTAACAACTCCCAGAGAGATGCAAATGCAAATTAAAATAAACAAATAATAGTAACACTCCCACACGCAAGATTCAGATTTCTTCCTGCTGCAAGTTTGAAGTAAATTCCCAATTTTTACTATCAAGTTCATCTGGGAGCACTGAATTATCTGCACGGTCAAAATCAACCAATTTTGCTGCTGACATGCCTGGAATGTGCCAGATCATGGTGCACTCTTCTAGAAAAAATATGTATCTGAGCTTCATTACGTGTTTCTCCACTCCACCTGCAACTCAAACCTCCTGAAAGGCAGTGAGGTTTTTGTATTAATGGGTCACGGTAAAAAACAAAAACAAAAACAAAAACAAAAAACCCACACCTCTACTTTGTTTCTACACTAAGGAAACATATTACCTTATTATTATTATTATTATTATAATTTCATATTGCAATCCTTGCTCCTGACAGAAACCACTCTAGTTTCCTTGCCGTGTAATTTAGTAGCCGCAATTCCGTCCCTTGCCTTCCTACTCACGCACTGCACATGACTTCTCTCCCAAAAAGTCAGTCTCTTGTGCAAGAGGCAGACCCTGTTTCAGAGCAGGCAGGAACACAATTCCCTGAATCACTTCTTAAGGAAAGAAATACTATTGAAATATGATCAATGAAAAATCATTAGTAACAAGATTTGAAAAGAAAGTAGCAGACAAGTTCTTAAAATAAACACAAATAATTTTTAAAAAACTTACATACCTTGAAGACACAGAGCTGCCAGTTCAACAGCAGTTTCATACGGGCATTTCAGTCTTAAAAAGAAAACAAACAAGCTATAAAAGATATGCCTTCTTTTTTTCCTCAGTGAGTTCTTCCTGCCTTACAACTAAAAAGTGGTCTGACACTAGAAATGGAAACATTAATCTCCACTACAAATGGACACATTACCCTCCACAAGATCACKCGCATCACAAACCATTAATGCCATGAATCATCTAAAATTAATTTCTGCAGTCATATATTTATTTCCTAATTTGGTACATTGTCAGTATCTCTGAACACAGATATGCTTCACTTCAGACAAGCTTAAAATAATACAGACAATATTAAACAAGAATAAGAAATTAATTTTGCTCCAGTAATTAAAATATCTATCTATATACAAACAGAAAGAGATAGGTCTGAACTTACTAGCCAGGGTGAATCTGGCCAATAAACACAGAAAATATATTTTGTAGAGCTGACTTATGCAAAAAGTGCTACCACTTTATAATCTTTTCCTCCTCTATTTTAACCTATCATATTGAAAAATCTGGCATGATACACTTCAATACTCATAAAGACATTCTTTGTTCTATTTATTTAGTACTGTAACTATTCTCATTTATCCTCACACTTATTTCAACCAGCAGTAATCTTCAGGTTAAAACTTTCTAAGGCCCTTGCTGAAGCAGTTATATGCAATATTTACAGCCCCATAAACTGTTAATTAAGTCCTTTTTATATGATGCATAATAAAAAACACAAGTCTCTTTCAAGAAGGTTATATTTTCACATAAGAATTCTCTCAACAAAGAGAGAGATTAGGTACTTCCCATAAAATATAAAACCAACATATGAAGTTTCCCATCCCCTTTCCTAGATGAGACAAAACAGACAGCATCAGAACATCCACTGTTCTAAAAACAAGAAGTTCCAGTCTTTGCCAGTTCCCTCTAAATGGTCTTGTTTTGCTCCTTTGTTTCTTACCTCAAGAAGTGCAAGCTTAAATATCAACAACTGGGGCATTCAAATAAACACCATCAGGATGAAGGGGCCAATTGTGGCTCTTTCTGAAGGACTGTTTTTGTAAAGCTGTTCTTTTTTCCTGTTTTTAAGGCTAGTAATTCACTAGTACTTATATCTTTAAATGCGGAACCAGGCGCCAACAACAATAGAAGGTTAATGATCAGGTCTAAAGCTTTGCACAGTATCAGGGTATGGACACACCACCTGGTCACTCTTAAATTCTCCATCTAAAATAATATAGTCATGATGTACATAAAGCCATATACTTTGTCACCATAAAGAAAACAACACATTTGGAATTGTAAAGCAGGTTTTATCATCTATATGTGAATGTCAGAAAGGATCAAAAAGATTGCACAGTTAAAGTCACATTTTAAATCACAGAGATTATTGTAAATACTTTGAAGTAAAGARGCAAGAGCAAAGCTACTTACTTCCCTGAAAGAATGTCTTGCCGGAGCTGTAATACAAACAGGTACCTGACAAAATAAAGTGCAGAAAGTCAGAGATGTATTTACAATGTCATCTTCCCTCCTCTGAAGGAGGAGCACAGCAATCCATAAGTAGTCACAACATTTTCATAAATTTGCTCATGAACAAGAAGTTGTCTTTGGGAACACTCAGTTATGCCCTGCAACCGTCAAAGTTCCCATAACTTTCATTAAAATCTTGAAGAGACCACTGTTCACCTAGTGCTGTGCTGTAGGCAGTATCCAAAGCATTGCTATTTAGGGAGCAATGAAAGAACATGTCGCGTTTGGAGCACATACCTAAGTTAATGCTCTAATCTAAGAGCATCCTAAGTTAGTGACACTCCAGTGCTTTCCTGCATTGAATTTTACTTGATCTAGGGGATTCACAGAAAAAACACAGGCTAAGGCATGAGCAACAGGGGTTACCTTCTTAGATGGAAATACAGATCATGGAGAACATTCAAGTCACGCAAAAGGAAAAGCTCACACTGAATCTTCATTTAATATTGTAGCAACAAACCTGAATACAACAAACATGAATATCATGGTTCCCCCGGAATTCCACAGGCAGAAAGCAACCCACAGGTTTATTCAGAAGGCCAATTTGATTTTCACAATCTCATATTTTAACTTGAAGTTATTCTCCAACAATCCCTTGGAGTTGGGTTGTGCAAGAACGCTGCCCAGGATGGCACAAGCAGACTGCGCGCTGTGCCCCTCCAAATTGAGAGGCGAGGCTTACTGGGGCAAATTGAAACAACAGATGACGAAGCGCCGGGGTCACAGCTACAGGCAAACACACTCCTGTCTTTATGAAAGGGTGCTAGATGGCTGAACACAGGAACTGCTTGGCATCACAGAGGACGTGGTGTGAACACAGTGAAGATCAAGTTAAACCCGCTCTGCAGGGCAGGAGTCGCTTTTGCTCTTTTTCATCAACGCCACCTGACAAAGATTTGCTTCTCAAGCTTTTATATACCAAATGAGCAAACTACTCTAAAAATAAGTCTCCACAACACGCGTGTGCATACAAATTCCTCCAGTGTTCCTCTAACTAAACTAGCTAACAAAGCCCCACAACAGTGCAAGATGTCTGCCAAAACACAATGAACTTGAACTGTGTTTTTAGAGGTAGAAAAGCAAGGAGTGGAAGAGGGCGTTTGGCACTTGCCTATTACTGTGCTCATTATGACACTGGTATTTACAGCCACAGGAATCTACTGGCATCTGCTTAGAGAAAACTCTCTGCAGGAAATCTCTAAACTTGTTTTCCCCCCAGACCAGATCATTTTATCATTACTGTTCATGTTCTTGTTTCTTCCTTCTTTTACTCCCATTCATTTTCCATTTTCAATAATCCTGAAAATACAGTTATTGATCTTCACTTTATATTTAAATTGTTACATGGAAAACAACCTAGTCAGCTATTTTCATTAAAAAAAATAAAGCAACATTCAAAACTACTTTCCTCCAACGTAAAAGAAAAATACAATTATTTGTTCATGGTAAAATCAATTTCTAATTTGTTTTCATTTCCCTTCCTCACTTTCAGAGTGGTTTTCTGTCAATCTCATAAGTTAAAAAAGGAGGAAAAAAGACTAAAAGTATTGAAAATGCAGTTGAGAAAAATGCTTTTTTCAATTAAAATAATCTTCTGAAATACCGCTTTTCATCACCAGAGGTTAATACTTATATAAGAAATGCCTTACTAGATACATCCGTGATCACACAAATCAGAAACATGCATCCCACAGTGAATATAATCACATGCTTTAGTGGATTAAGCAAGAAGTCTGGTGGTAGACAGTAATGAAGTAATTTGACTGCAGAGGAAATTTAATACTTGTCAGACATGCACCCTAACATATGAAGGCTTATATCAGTTTTCAAAAAAAACTATTATTCCTTCTAATTTAACTGCATTTTCCCATTATAGAAGCCAAATGATCATCTTGTTTCTAAGTCCTCTAAGATCTCACTGCTCAATCACCTAAGCAGCAGGGAGTTCCATAGGTTAATGATGCAATGTATGGAAATATGCTCTTTTACTGAATTATAAGCGCTGCACATAATTGATAATGAATATTAAGGTCTCCGCAGCAGTTTCATAAGCAGGTCATGACAACCAGCTCTTTGATCTTCTTGTCTCAGAGGGGGAAAAAAAAAACCAAACACACCATGAACACAGCAGATAGCAAAGGAGATAGTAAACACAGAGGCCTGCAGGCTCCAAGGTTCCCATAAACATCACGTACACAGAAACTAAAACAAATCCACAACCTTTACACGCCTTAGCCTGTTTGGTAGTACACCGGTTCATGCTAAGAATACTAAAAGATTTAGAAAAAAGAAAGAGAATCAGAACAAAGCAAAAAATAACAAAATAACATTATGGTAAACGATGATTGAAGAAAGAAAGCAGAAGATGGCAGCTACAAGTAGCAAGCAAAACCTTTTCCTCCAGCTTCTCCATCCCTAACTATCAGGCTGTTCTGTAAGTCCAGCAAGATACAGTCCTCACAGCCCAGAGGACAGCCCAGCCAGCTTAAAGCAAAGATCCCCACATGTTCCAAGGGAACTCAGAGGGGAATAAATTAAACAAACCAGCCAAATCACACCACTCCTTCATCCCATAATTCTTACTTTTGCATCATTAGTAGCTCTGCTCCAAGGCTCAGAGCAAGCTGGGACAAGGCAGAGAGGTGATCTTTTAGCAGTACCCAATGGAAAATCCTTGCACAGACACAGCAGCCGCTGCTTGCTGGAAAGGGCAGCTGTTTCTCAGCAGCAGCTCTCCCCACCCAGCACCACATCTTTTTGCTAGGTTCAAAGTACTAGAATACATTTTCCTATAGACTAACACACTTGGAGAGGACAGAACATGGTTTTTCACAGCCCAGAAAAAGAAAAGGGAAGGATGTTTCTCAGAGTAGGAAAATGGCTAAGTCAGGCAAAATAATCATTCTTTTTAACACAACCCAAATCATGGGCTTGTGCCTCATGTCATATGCGTCCTAGACACCCCTTTCTTTCAATTGTTTAACTGTGCATATTTCCTACCTTGTAAACTCCTCATGAAGGTTATTCGGTTCTGATGAATAGTACTTAATTCGAAAGTGCAACGTGTATGGAGGTCCAACTGTACACACAGACATTTGAACAGAAAAAAAACAGGGTTTACACCAGTTCTGGTTCTTGAACAAGCAGACATCACCCCATCACTCAAGAAACACAAAATCAAATATATTTTTAAGTTCTCCTAAGCAGCATATATTTCATACAGTTAAACCCTAAAACACATCATTCTAGTTAATTATTACATTAATCAAACAGTTCCAGGATGCTACCAGGCCTGCCACCTGTTGCTCAAGAGAGAGGAAGATGGAGATATTTTCAATCAATAATTATAAGTACAAACAAATCCAAATGCTCAGCTTTAGCTATATTGATTTATTTGGAAGAGCACAGGTAAGAGAAATAATGTGAAGAGCTCTGGAGAGGACTCAAAGATACTCAAATGCAATAAGCTACCAAATTCCATGAAATGGAGTTGCAAAAAAACCTCACTGTTTTCTAAGACTAGAAGCTAAACACCAAGACTGATTTTCTATGTAATGTAGATAAAAACATGTTATCCAATTATAAGGAGGCTGCAACCAATACATTCACAGCCGCCCAAGCCTCACATTCCAAGCTGACATCCAGTTAGTATGTAAATGGTTAAAAAAAAATTTTTTATTATCTTTTTAAGGTATTCTATAAAAAACACCACCACAGTATTTGCAGGCCTATTAAAATCCAATTTACTGGAACACTAGCAGTCAAATCTCTTCTTGCTAGAGCTTTGGTGCAGTTTTTGGTGCTGAAAAGGTGAGAGAAAGCCAACCATTAAAACTTTACCAGCAGCGGGCATCTCTACTGCCTAATTTAGCAGGCTAACACTCACACAGCGAGGAGTGAAAGTAAACTGTCCTAAAAGCCTTGGAAAACGTGCACTGCTGCTCACAAAGGTCTTCTCAATATTCTGAGTACCCATTCCAAGCCCTGCGAGTGGGCTAACAATTTCCTCAAAGCTGTGTGTTTTACTGAAACTGTGTAAAACTTGTATTGTCAGCTGGCCTCTGGCAGCTGACAGCAGCCTTAAAACCCATCAGTGCTGTTGCTGTACTGTATCCAAGCCTGCAACAAAATCATCAGAGAATCAAGAGCAAATTATCTGCCTTAGCCAATTCCTTTCACAAAACAACAGCTACTTTCACAAGCTTTATTTACAATATAAAAGAAAGGATGGTAAGGGGGGTGGGGCATTAGACAACAAAACTGTTTCCTAGTTTATCTTTGAAGGAAAACAAAACACAACCAAATTCTGTTATGGATCAGGAACAGCGACACAAATCAAGATCTGTGTCCAGGCAACCTGATTTCACAGATTAGACTAAAATTACCTGGCAACGCACTCCCTCTCAGTCAGTATATATTTAATGAGAAGCACTGAAAACTGGTCTATTAAAATGCTCTTGTATTTAGATAAAGGAGATACACACAAGCAGCTAGTCATTAACTGAAATCCATTTTCTGAGAAATATTCGTTCTACTAAAGGCCAGATGTAGATGTTCACAATCATGTTCAAATACTCCAAGTTCAAATTCTCAACAAAATAATACACAGGCAAACACGCAGTACTTACTTTTTATTTGCTTCTTAATGAATTTAGAATGATCCAACCAGTGCTAAAAAAACAAAAACATACATGTTTAAAAACAGTTCCACTTTTTTTTTTTTTGGACACAAACTAATTTAACAGAAAAAGTGTCTCTTAGAAGGAAGCATTGCTCTACTTATTTGCCAGACTTTCATACATTTGAGAAAGTGTTTATTCACACATTTACCAATATCATCCTTTTTCAAGAAAGAAAACTTGAATTTTAAATCCATCAGTTCTTCCAGGGCTGTTGAATTCATTCTGGCTCTAGTGTAGTCAAAGGTTTTGTCCTCAAGTTTAGCTCTTGCTCAAGTGCCCTGAGGGCAGCAGGTCAACCGCCTAGATTTCATTCTCCTTTCAGCTACCCTATTTGACAGAGTGTCCAGACCTTGTGCTCTTCTGCTTCACAGCCAAGTTGTCCATGATACAGATGAAAACTTAATCCTCACTGAAAGCACTGATGGAAGACACGCATCTCTTTTTTTCCCCCTAAGCCAACAGCAGAAGCTTTTGAGGAGATGCAGCTGTAGTGTCAAAAAAACACACTTCCCAGCAGAACTTAAGCACTTTCAGCCATATACATGAGATCCACAGTAGAGTCATACCAGTGCAGTGTCAACTTAGCTTAAATCTTTGCCTGCCTCTGTGCAATGCCCTACTGTGAAGCTACAGTATGGAGCAACCCAACAAAAATGCTCCTATTACATAAGGTAATAAAGAATATTTGGGCTTTCTTGAAAAAAATAACTCTTCTTTATAAATGTATAGGTTTGTTTAAAAAATGGTAAAAGAGGTAGTATGGAAGAAAAGCTTAGGGGGGAAAACCTTTCCCTTCCCCCACTGAAGCATTTATACTTTCAAAAAGGGTGAATTACTGAGTAACTAATTAGTATTCCACTAACATGACTAATCGCATACAAAAAAAAATTGTTGGACAGCAATGGCAGTATCTATCTATTATGTCTTAAACAAAGGCAAAAAATTATCACAAGTACAGTTCAAAAGTTTGCCAATGCAGGATCCATAAGGTAAATAAATCTTATATAAGGAGGAGAGAAGAAAAATAGAACAATTACTCTGAAGGTGCTTTTAATTGCATGAGATTTGCCTGACTCCCTCTGGTAAAGCTGACAAGTAATCTATCCCTGCAGATTTGAGAAATCACTATCAGAGAGGAACTGAAATGTTATAGCAGCTCTTGAAAACACCTTCTTCAGAGTGGCAAATAATTGTCTCTACTTAGCTGTCATACAAAAAAGCGCTATACCAGAATTTGGAATAATACATGGTAACTTTAAGAAATTTCATATTTCTGATAAGCAAAGAGCATCAACACTGGAATTTTGCCTTTTTTTAAATTGAAATTATACAAGTCACTTTCATATGTCCATAGTAGATTATTTTTTATGCTCCATATACCTAGCAGCAAAACCTTCTCTCTTGCTCTCCACTATTCATCTTGCCTAAAGATAAACCACCTCTCACAAATCCAATATAAATTGATTCTATAAAAAGAGAAGCTAAGCTTCATGTTAAATAAAGCCAAACATGAGCAGAAAAAACTATATTACAGGCAAGAAACCTCCAACCATTTTTCAGCTGTGGCTCACATTATGACTATATTCAGAAACCAGCACACATCACCTGAATTATAATAGTTTCTAATGAAATAGTATCTAATACTATACTCCAAAGCCTGGAATGCCACATCCCACGTAAATCAAAACTCCCATAGCAGCAAGTTTCCAGTCAATTAAGTGATTATAAGTGTCAATATTTATTTTTAAACTTTCTTTAAAATATTAAGACACTAGGAACTAACAACTCTTAAAATTAGAGCATGAAAAGAGGCTATAGTTTAGCAGGGAAATCATTCAAGTTGTGTGCATCCAAGTAGTCAGAGAGACAAACTGTGCCAGGAGGTAAGACACAGTAAGCATCAAACTTATTTCAGAAGCAAAATTAATCTGCCATTTTCCCCCCCATCTCACATTGTGCATCAAAGCTATGCATGAGGAAGAACACCAGATAGCCCACAAAACAAAATTACTGAAGAACATGGACTGGAAACATTACTGGCCCTGAGTTCCTAGGCCTGATTTGTGAACTAAACCAGCTATTTTAGGCAAATTCTGTGAAAATTAAGTTAAATTTCAACATCTCTTCTTCTTGATGTGTGAGGATTCCTTCAAGTCAGCAACGGTACTAACTTCCCCAATGCCTCTCTGTAGGCAGTAATTCTGCCATCCTATTCCTCCCTTGCATCTAAGATTTTCTAGATGGTAGCTGTAAGTAGTAATACAATATGCCTGCTGAGAACAGCTAGTCTTGTCCTATGGTGCAACAAATGCTCCAAGTGCCTGTTTGGAAATCTCGAGCACCTCAAGGGTGTAGAAACTGATCTCAAAAACACTTCTGAATGAACCACAAGAAAATCCGCAAAATCGATTTGAAGATTTCATGACGTTCTAGCTAAAGCCAAAAAGGTTTGGGCTTGATTACATACTGCTTGCTGACTCCAAAACAGGAAACGGATGAATTCCAAGTCTCACTAGGAAACGGAATAAAACCAGAGGCGGCTTTTATCCTCTCAGCACCTCCTACAGCAGCTCTGCCTGCCTTGTGCTCGGACTGAAGAACTGCACTTTGTTCCAAGATCCAAAGGCAAAGAGAGATAATTCTGGATCTTGCTGTGTGAGAACGAGGCTGATCAGAGTCATTTCAACTACACAATGCTACATTCCCCTAGTCCAGACTGGACTCGCAAGTATGACTGAAAAACAAGGAGGAAGAAAGGAAGTGATTGCTTTGAGACTGTAAGGAAGAGAGGAGACCTGAGCTACTTTCTCCACGGTAATGAAGGAGGTAAAAACCCTCAGTCATATTGCAGGTATTCAAGATTCTGTGATTATTTTCCTTCTCTATATTGGGCAAGATAGAAGGTGAACTGCTGGATTAGCTCCCATTTACTCCTGTTTAATCTCAGCATAATGCCTTTGCCTTGCCAAATGAAAAGTGCTTTCTGTGGTGTTGAACTGAAACAGAACAGTAGCTCTTCAGGACTTGCATGCTTAGGCTTTAAGAAATTACCGGAAAATTCTGCCAGGCAGACACAGAAATAGTAAGTATATACCCATCAATTAAAAAAAAAGTAGCAGGATCGCAGGTTGCCACAAACTTACACAGCTGGGCTTTCCCAATTCCAGTGGCTACCCACTTGCTACATAAAACAAGGAAAATTCCTGGTCTTGATCTATATAGCCCGTAAAGGTCAGCTAGAAAGGAAAAATATTGGATTTCACCACTTTTGGCTGGCTTGCTTTGCTAGTTCATAATGCATAAAGGCCTTGAATAGACTGTTTTCCCTCACGCTTATTTAGGCACTTAAGTACCAGAAATAGAAAAATCATTTTTAGTGAAAGCCTTCTTTGGTATCTGAAAAACACTGCTTGAGAGCTTGCAAGCCTTAACTGAGAGGCATGGAAACAGGGATCAAAACCTTGCTAAAAGCTCAAGCGTGCATGTGTGCGTAGAGGGCAAATGTTCTAAACAAAAGCTGGCAAGTTTTAAACCAAAGGCCATTACTCAGTTATCTTCTTGCTGCCTAGTTTCTAAAGTATAAGAATCTTACCAGTCTGCTGTTAACCACATAGCCTTCTACAGCAGAGAGCCGAAAACTGTAACATACTGAAGAAAGAAAGCAAAACCAAACTAACGAAAACAAAACCCAACCAACCAAACAAAAAAAAAGCCCAAAATATTCCTCAGCAAATCAGGGGTTTGGACCTTTTCAATACATTTCAAAGTTAAAAAGTAGCAGAGGAGAACCAAACTTTTTTTCCATCTGAAGGTCACCTTTTAAGAATTATTATGGTAAGTGAACAAAAAGCCAAATCAAATTGGGGACATGTAGCAACTCAGGGACTAGGCAAGCATATAGTTAGAAACAGCACAAGCTCCCAGGAGTTCAGTTTAGCGGATGAGAATCTTGTTCCTTTTGCTCTGTCACCTTCCTTGACCCATTCTATAAAGCTATGTTCCGCGAGAAAAAACGTAGCTGCAGAGAAAAACTGCTCTCAGATAAATTGCTAAGATGGATCTCATGATGTAGCAAACACCAGGGCCAACACTGGCTAGTATTTTCACTGGGGACCACTGCTAAGGTGACCTCAGCTGAGAAACTAGCTTCATGAGGTTTCTGTCAGGCCACCACAGCTGACTGCAGCTCCTGGAGGGAGCCAAGCACAGGCCTGTGGGGTTAGGTGGGACCTGGAGCCCAGAACACCATGACCCTTTTCATCACTAAAGGAGACAGATCACTCTGGTAGCAGGAACCTGATGAGTGACTATAGCTACCTACTGGAAAGGTGCAGAGGGGATGAAGCCAGGCTCTTCTCAGTGGTGCCCAGTAGTAGTAGAACATATGGCACCAGGCACGTGCTGGAACATGCAGCATAATCAATAAAAGGAAGCAACTGTCACCATGCGTGTGGTCAGATATGGAACAAGTACATCAAGAGGCTGTGGAGCCTCCACACCTGGGAATGGCCAAATTTGACTGAAGAAAGCCCAGAGCAGCCTGTTCCAACTGGTGCTTCTCCAAGATACTGGATCAGTGACATGTAGAGGTCCCTTTCAATCTCTGTGCCTCTTTGGTTCTTCAAGTGTCAAAAAGAGGAATGCAGCACAGTTGGCATGTGTATATCAAATGAGTTGCCACGGCCTTCCAGACGTATCAGCTGTGAACACTGTCCATAGAGCCATACTAGTTACGGAACAAGTCTGTTGAATCCGCCATCACAGGACTTCTGTTCTCAGGCAAAGTAAGGAGTTGTTGTGAATGGTTTGTGACCACATGTAATACCTATTCTCAGAGGATGAAAAAAGTGGGTATGTTCAAGCAACATTTAGAGAGAGCTTAAATCCTTTATCAACAAGTAGGTGACTCCCATATAACCATGGACAGAATGTTTCCTCACTTTTGTAATATGCATTTTAAATTTCAGCATTTAAGTACTAGGGTTCAACATGGAAAGTCTCTTCCTCCATCACAGGTARATTAACAGCAGCAGTATATTCTCCAGGAGAGTAAGAACCTATATTTTTTCTTTTTAAATAGACTTTATGGAAAATAAGCCACGGAGGGAATGTCAGCAATCACAATCCTCTGAGCTCTGCCATTCAGGCAATTTTCAATCCACCTCACTATATGTTCATCTAATCCATACTTCCCCAGCTTGCCTGTAAGGATGTTATGGGAGATGGTCTAAAGCCTTGTTGAAGTCAAGAGAGACAGCTACATCCACTGCTCTGCCCTCATCTACTCATCATAGTCTTCTGTGATGTGATGACTTCTATCAGGTTGCTTAAGCAAGATATCCATTTGGTAAATCCATGCCAACTACTCCTGATCACCTTTATCATTCTCATGTATTTGCATAGACGCTGAACACCAAGTGGATTTACCAAGCTCTTAAGAATGAATTTACATGCTTTGGTGTTGGAAATACATCCTGTTTCTATTGCTGAGAGGATTGTATTTAAGATTTTTCTTGGCTCCTACCCACAACAGTTTGTTTGGAAACCTGAGGAATTGGCAGAGATTATTTCTCTAAGCCAATCATTTTTAACCTACTGAGCACTTCCCAAGATTTCATAAAAGGCAAAAAAGGCATGCAAAGGTTTTGCTATAGGCTTATATTTTCTGTGGAGAAGTCTGCACTTGCACTGGAAGTTTTTGGGTCCAGTAGCAGGTGAGGGAAAAAGAATTACTAATGATCCAAGAAAAGCACTTTAGCGAGAGCACACTGACTAAGGACAATTCTCATCACCTCTAGAGCGCAGGAGTTTCCAAATCTACTATAAAAATCTGGTTAGTACCATAAATAAGGACAACCCCCCCTCCTAATTAAAAAAAATGCTGTAACAGCTCATGTTGATAATGTGATAGGTTTAAGCAAAGAAAAATATTTAAACACAGCCACAGCTTTTTTTTTTGAAAAATCAGAAGTTTTCTTTTCCTGCGATGCAAGAGAAGAGCTAGCACTATGCTAGTGATTTTCACTTTCAATACAAACTCCTAAAAGTGGTGCAAAGAAGATGAAGAGTCTTGTACAGTAAATTCAAGCCTGCAGACAGCAGGCTTGCTTCTCCTTAGCTCATTTTTGTAAAGATCTTAAATGCAGTCCATGGTACCTACAGGGGCTGCAATTCCAGGTTGAAATAGCATACTATATTATTATCAGGAAGGGATGGTACAAACATAATTATACCTGCCTCGCAGGAAATACAAATGTCTAGATTTCATAACTAGATAGAACACAAAACTGAGCAAGAGATCAGTCCCTTGTCCAGGAATCTTGTTCTGTAATCTCACTCTGTTGAGCCACAGATGTAGAGCCTTTTCTCACGGCTTCTGCAGAGACAGTAAGGAATCAGGAAAAGAAATCTGCTTGACAGTAGAAAGAACACAAGATGACAAAATAAACAGTGCTTAAGGTCTGCAAAACAGCCATTAGAGGATATCAGAAAACAGCAAGATCAAGTCAGACATGCAACTGTCACGTTACCACAAATAATGGTAATATAGGAGAAAACTTTGCAACGTTATCTTTTGCATGAATCTTCATTAAAAAAGTTATCTTCAAGTATGCAAATGCTCTCTGCATACAGCTATAAACTTGACTGGGAAAGTCTGTTTTCTTAGGAGTTACTCTGTCCTGAAGGCTGTGAGTTTTTGCCTTGTCAAAATTGCACCTCGAGTACTGTGTGCAGTTTTGGGCTCCCCAGTGCAAGAGGGATGTGGAGCTGCTAGAGAGTCCAGTGCAGGGCTACAAAGATGATCAAGGACCTGGAACATCTGCCCCGCAAGCAAAGGCTGAGAGAGCTGGGCCTCTTCAGCCTGGAGAAGAGAAGACTGAGAGGGGACCTGATCAACATGTATAGGTACCTCAAGGGAGAGAGCAAGGAGGATGGGGCTGGCCTCTTCTCGGTGGTGGTCAGTGACAGGACTAGAGGAAATGGCCATGAACTGACGCACCAAAAGTTCCACAGGAACTTGAGAAAGAATTTCTTAACAGTGAGGGTGACAGAGCCCTGGAACAGGCTGCCCTGAGAGGTGGTGGAGTCTCCTTCTCCGGAGATCTTCCAAATTCGCTTGGACGCAATCCTGTACCACATGCTGTAGATGACCCTGCGTGTGCAGGGGGGTTGGACTAGATGACCTCTAGAAGTCCAACCTTAAACATTCTATGCTTCTATGAAAATACTGTTTTCTTTAACACCAACTCATTCAAAAAATCTGACACTTGGCATCCCAATTCCATCATCACATAATATAAGCAATCTTTTAACACAGTAACTTCTAACTGGTTCTTGTTTCCTTTGACAGTCAAGGAATCCTACAAATACTATTTTAAGATATAAAAAGTTGCCAAGTACTCCACACATGCTAGTATGGACTAGCCATGCTGCTCAGTTGGGTGTCCTGTGCCAGCTATGCCCATCTCCATGTCTCACTGGAGAGACCAAGGCCACTGTTACATAAAGATCCCTTTTTTGTACTTCTCTGTAAGGTTCTCTATTTCATGTTAGACTCCAACTGTTAACTCTTCCTCCTTCCTGAGATCTTAATGAGACCAATAATTCTATGTATTTTAAACCAGAAAGGGGAGCTTCTTCCTGGTATTGCCAAAAGTCCTTTCTCATGCTACTTATCCATACCTAAAGTTCACAAACTCCTTCAGTAGGCTACAAGTTCTTAACATAATTCCTACAGCCTACAGCCTGCTCCCAACACTATTTCTGGCACCACAGTAACTTGTGGACAACAAAACTGAAACAAATGTCTCCAACAAATACCTACTCTCAGCCTTGCAGTCCCACACACTCACTGCAAACACCACCACCCATTGCTTTGGTGAAGAATCCACTTGATCTTTACAGGACACCAGTTTTACGATTCCGCAGGCCTTGATTTCTTTTTTTTTTTTTTTTTTTTTTT
>PTEX01000020.1:3149612-3174109 GCA_003342815.1 Eudromia elegans
TATTTGGATTATTTTCTTCTATTCTTTTCACTTTTTTTTTTTTTTTTTTTCCTTCTTCTTATTTTCATTTCTGCTTTTTAACACTCAAAACTGTAAGAATGTTCTAGGGTACCCATTTTAAGCAAAAACTAACCACAAATTACATTTTGGCAAATTTATTACTGTATGGAGCAGAGCAAAAGCTGGTTGATGACTGAAGCTGAACACGTTGAAGAGTCCCTCTTGTCTCCATGTCCACTGACATTTCCCTGAACCTACAAGCTCCATGAGTGAAAGTGCAACACTTCAAGTAGCACTTCACACCTCGAGGCTTTGATCAGGGTCTGAACATAACACATCATCTCTGGATCTTGGGCAAGCTTGCTGAAGGGATTTGTTGGTAATGCTGCTGTCAGAACTCATTCTACTCGGCTTTCCACTTTATCCCCTACTTGTTTTTAGGAACAGCATCTAGTTGTGATGAGTCGGAGTATTTTGATATCCCTGTATTTGCAACCACAACTGAGCTCTACTTAATTCAAAAATACTTTTTGCAAGCAAATATGTTGAGTAAGGATTATTTGAAGGCAGTTATTTATTTATTTACGTTTCCTCCAGAAGCTAAACAAAATTAATCTCATATGTATTTCAAATGCTGTCATGGCATTCAAGTATTAACATACTACTCCAGTATTACTATGAATAGTAATACTGGGATAAAACAAAGAAAAAATCCAACCACAATATTATTTCTGGACAAAAAGCAGCATAGTACAACACAGCATAACCAAGCAGGGGTGTGTATGAATGCCTTGCTCGTCCCAGGCAGAGCTTGCACCAAGTCATCTTGGAAGCATCCTAATCTGTGAGGCTGTCGCAGTCTAGATACCCCATGCACAAATGAATAATGGACAATTCTATACAGACTTCCATGCCCACTACCCCATCCTAATTCATATAGATACGACAACCTGCTTGAGTCTACATAGGATTGTGCTTAGGAGACCTGAGGTGATGGAAGATCAGATGGGATCCTGCCAAGAAGTGTAATTGATCACTCAGCATTAACACAAGTATCCGTTAACACAAGGCCGCACAGAAGTATGATGAAAAAAGGTGCAACCAAAAGGTCACAGGTTTGACTAAAGGCATACATGAAACCAGACTCTAGAAAACACTTCTATAACTAGCTCAAACTATATACAAAGTCAAAAGCTCCACTGGTAGAAGATGTCCCAACCACTTGCTCTCAGAAGCTAAGGCTGCTTCTGCAGTCTCTGCTGGAGATACGGTCCCAACCCTTGAGGCCCTTGGGTCTTTCGGTAGCAGACACTATGAAAAGRTTTAAAACGAGAGCTGCTGGGAGACTCTCAGTGTTCTGGAGTCTTGCAAAGCACCCGCAGGCTCAGAGCCAGCCTGGGGCAGGCGCAGCAGAAAGCCACAGGTCATTGGATGTTCAGCATCTCCATGAAGCCAGCCTCACTGCCTGGGCAGTTACTGAACTGGCATACATATCAGCGGTGCTATCAGCAGGTGAGCGCGACCATTGTCACCTGTGCAACTCTTGGGACCCTCCAGCTCTGGTTGGTACTTGGTCCCCCAGGTCACATTGCACAGACACAGCCTGCAAGGACCACTTGCTCAAAAAGCTCCTAAACCAGCTGAATAAAGAAGAGTCAGGGGAGCACAAGTGAATTCCTCGCTCCTTTTTTTACATATAGGGAAAAGTTAGTCCCTATTACGTTTATACCTATTACAAAAAAAGAGAGACACCATCACAAATTCACTTGATAGTTTATTCAAGGGGAAACAGAACATTCCTAGCACGTGCAGAAAACAAAATCTTCTGTATTAGCAAAATATTTAACAGCCCCCATTTCTGCCAACTTCCAATATAAAAAACAGAAAGGCTCCTCCCTCATTTAATTGTAGTTATATAGCAGCACATACAGAAGAAAACCTCCCACACACCACACTACCTGGTTTATTGACTGTTTTGAGTTGTTGCATTTTTCACAGCCCTCAAGCACTTAATAAAGAACTGTAGCATCAAAGCAAGCACTTAAAAAAATCCATTTTTGAATAAAAATGGGTGCTTTAAATAAAAAAAAAAAGATGCTTCAATCAGTTTAAAATTCCGAGGCAAGCACAAGGAAATTCCAGAAAATCAATAATGATAATCCTTCCATTAGGAATTCAGGAAGGAGAGAGGGATTTAAATGGCATCCCTACGTTGCCATCCCACAGCAGAATTCAGGCTTGAGAGAGTACCAGGCTACCGAGGCTATGCTGCAGCTCAAAGAGCTTTAAAGCACAGGGACACCTCCATTCTTATGCTAATCTACAGTAAGAGACAAAGAAAGGACAAGCCTGAACAGAAAATGTGCAAACATTAGCCACCAGCAGACTAAAAAAAATACTGAGTACTCCAAAGGCTGTGGAATATTATTTTACCTGGCCAGTGTCTGCAGAGACAGACTGCTGCTTCCCCAAGGCAATTCAAGTACTGTACTAAGGGTCTCATAAGATTTACTACAGCTATTTCCAGCTTCATTTATAGCTTGCATGGCTTCCTACTCTAACATACACACACGCCACAGAAAGTATTAAAAAAAAAAAAAGAAAAATATCTTAAAAGAAAGTCTTTACATTTCTCCTAAACCACTGGAAAGCCTTCCCATCCATAATATTCTTTAATCATCCCAGCACAGTTTTACTAAGTGATCCAACATTAGCTGAACTAGGGGCAAGTACAAAAGCTACAGTCCGTAGTCCAAAGTTATTAGAGCCCAATCAGAATATAGTTTTACTCCTTACTATAACCTATATAATCTGTATAAACTGTAATCAGTCAGAAGCGTCAGATGTGAGTAGGAAACATATCCGTGCCATCTTTTAATTTTTCCTCATCTAAGAACAAAGCTGCTTTTTATTACATCAAATTCTTCCACATACTAACAATATTCACCAACTGTTCTCCTCTTCTCCCCTTAAATAGCTCTGAAGTTAATAAGTGATAACTTATATGTGACTACTGAAAGCATTGCTTTAGAATAAACTGAGAAGCTGATCAGTGAACAAATAAGCTCTTTAGCACAGATGACTCTCTGCAACATCTTTCCATTCAGAGACATCTTCAAACAGCGCAAGATACAAATGCATGCAAAGCTCAACAGGCTTCACAGCATTTTCTGTTTTACTCTTGACATTTTACCTTTCAGAATTTTATGTATTTTGATTGCATTGAAATTTTTATGTAAAAAAGTTTTTTCTTCTTCTTCCAAAGCAAATATGCTCAATAATCACCTACTTTCTTAATCACAGCCAGCAATACCATTTTCCCTCAGAACTGTAAGAACTGTACTACACTTGGAAGCCGTTGGTCTTGGAGCATAGAAGCAATGTCCACTACTCAGACTATCCTGCGCTTTCTTATTTATAGTGGCAGCCTGAAGATGTTTGGCATTCACAACATACACTAAAGACAAAGGCTTATGGCCTGAGGTAGTTTACACAGCTTTAATCTGCTAGTTCTGCTCTTGCCACCGAGTGGCTGGGCTCAGCACTAAGCAGAGACCCATGCAGGCTATGCATTAATTGCCATGCAAATGAAGCCAGCAGGTCATAAGTTCAAAACTTCAGACTCAAGGCAGCACTTTTTCCACACGACCTGCAGTTAAAATATGGACCTGTCTGCACGGGGTGCAGAGCAGGATGAAGCTTCCATGAGGTCAAAATGAGACAGAAAAAGTTCATGAATACTTTCTTAATTTATTACAAAAAGGCATCCCCTTTGTCTCAAAGTACTCTACTAAAAGACCTCTGCTCTGACCTGGTGTAGCTTTTCCTGCCCTTTGCTTGGGTTTTGATTAGAGAACTGTAGAATCAATCACACAGAATGACCTTTACACAATTGCAACAAACAAAACAGAAGAGGTCCTACAACAGCCATGTATTTAGAGAGCACTATTCACAAACCAGCACCCTAGGATACTGGTGTGAAAACAGGCTGAACCCCTCTAAGCTCTACTCTCTGCCCAGCTTTAGCTAGACAAGACCTGAGAGAAGCTTTCAGTCTTGCACTCCCATGGAGAGTTAAGAACTCTCTTCTCCTTTCACTCCCTTCTTGATCCAGAAACCTGTAATCCTACTCCCAAAGCCCTGTCCCTCTGTACCTCTACCAGCCTTTATTTACCTTTTCGAGTATGAATTAACAGCAGACGCAACTATTCGTAAAACTCCTGTACAAATAGGCACACTTTGCCATGAACACCAGGGATAGGACGTTTCCCAAAGATAACTTTCTCACAGATTACCTCTTGCCACTCACAAGAGTCTTCAGTTGTGCAGATATCCAAGAGCATGACCCTTCTGCACTCATTCAGCAAGTCTTTGTGCCTGGATTCAACTCCCCTTATTCAGAAGTGATTTGACAGCCAGTTAGAATATGGCCATTTTTTCCCATAACAGATGCTTCTCCATTAGTAATGACCTATGAGGCTCATAAAAGATGAACATTCACATGATACTAAGTTTTTAATCAGGACATAAATAYTAAAGCCATTAAAATAACATACTACTTTCAAACATTGTTTTCAAACATTGTTTTCCAGTGATCAACACACAGAATTAAAGGAACTAGGATACCAGGATAAGTGATTAACATCAGTTTTGTTTTTAAAATTAGCTCTCCCAAAACGGCAGACTCCTTTTTCAATATTAAGTCATCACTGTATCTTAACAGGTTTCCCATGTGCTGCTGGAAGTGGTTCAGCTGGTAAGACACCCATCAGCTCTCATGCCACTGACACACCAGGGGCTCAGCAGCTCACGAAGCTGAGAATTCCAGGACTGAAGTGAGAATCCACTTTTCACAAGATGTCAGTAGTTCCATTACATTATCCATAAATCTACCCTAACTGCACCTCTATCTTTCTTCATTTACTTTAAAAGAAAATGTTTACATACTGCCTAGACACACCACTTATGTAAGTTTATATTCTCATTCACAACCCAGACTGTGCAGCCGTACTGGAACTTGAGCACACAGGTGAACAGATAAAGGGAAAAAAAAAGGAACTATACATATAGACAACTCAACTACAAGGTCGCAGCCATCTGACCCTACCTCATTAATGCCTTCCCAAATCTGTAAGCAATGTACTTTTTTTTTTTTTTTTTAAACTGTAGATGCTGCAGGTCATTCATTGTAGCGGTAGTAGAGAGGTGGGCAAATAGCCTCTTTTGTTTATTGCACATCTGTTAAACACAAAGCCCATTTTCCTTTGCCTGCAATTTTTCCAGACTTCAATGTGACCAAATTGTGTGCATACCACATAAAATGATATAGGCCACATTCTGAGAGTCCAGCTTTATTTTCAAGAACAAAACACCACATMATTTCTTTACAGTAGAGGATCCTATTATCTACTTTTCTCCAGAGATCTTACCTGGTGATACATTTATAATAGGCAACATAAACTAATAGAGAAATTCTAAGTTTAACAAAGAATTAGTTAAGATTAATTTAGTTGTACTTACTGTTATCTGGGAAGCGTCCATGAATTGTAGGCCGAAGTAATCAGTTTCCACAAGGTCCAAGTGATATACAATCTGGTCAAACAACTCCTGCCCCTTTGCATTTTTCTGCAATAGAAAAACAAAAACAATTTTAAGTTTAAATAGGGAGAGAGAAGTTGCACAATTAAAAACATTATGAAGAGATACACTGATTAGACAAAGAACTATACTGACACTTATTTTCTTCCAAAATGATATAATTGACATGTTGTTCTAGTCTACAGCTAGACTATATTTTCTATATATAATATACATATATTTTATATATATATATTTTCAATGGCACTGAATTTTGATCTTAAAGCTTTCAAAGATCACTGCAACTCAACATAAAGGAAAATAAGAAACCACTATTACCCTGCAAGTGTCCTAAGTTACAGAAACAACATTTAAAGCTCACGAAAGCAAATCTGCAATTCTCTAGTAAATGCCTGCTTGACACATTCTCTGAAATCTGCTGTGCTACCAGATGTCAACTGCATTCATACAGCGCCATGCCACTATTTAAGCAGCAAAATAAATTCTGGAAAAGTAGAATACCTGAACAACTCTAGAAGATAAGAGGAAAAAATGAATATAAATATACATAAGTGGAATTTTATAAGATTTTCAGTAACACCCCTAACTGCAATTGCATTCCCAGCATTTAAAAGGGAACAAAGAAAACTACAGCTGCAATCTGGCATACCAACTGCAACACAGGAACATAGAAACACAAATAACCTCAACCACAGGCTGTGGGCAGTAACAGGGAAGTTAACTGACCTGAAATAGTCTCTACCTGCCTGCACTTGTTCAGAGGTTACCTCATGAATTCAGGTCTCCAGGGCTTCAGCTTCAAACATTCTAAGAACCAAAGCTTGGAAGTTACGGGTGGGTACGAAGAGGAGAGAGTTAGCAACAGTTTTTCCATACACTCTCTACTGTCTTGCTCTAAATTTCCAATTTGTGTGCGAGGAAATTCTTGGGTAAAAATCAACTAGGCAAACATAAATCTGAAAAACATACTGAAGCTACAGCTCTATTTTATACAAGAAAGTGCAGTATACAGCTCTAGAACTAATTCTCTGCCTGCTCTCTTCTGTATCACCTTTTTTTTTTTAAATTTTACCTTTGAAAATTCAGAGCCATCAGGCATTCCCGCTTTATTCTAAAGCCTAGCAAAACTCACGGATTTCAACAGAATAAGCATTAAATGGGTTTCTGGTCTTTTCCTCTGGCCTTCCACAAAAGAGCAGTATCAACTATAACATTACAAACTCCTCTCCAAGGAGAGCAAGCCATCACACTGGGAAAACCTTACTTCTCCACTCAAGGAAGGAAAAGGAGTTTAATCTCTCTCTGCTTTCCTGAGAAGGTCAAGTACACTTAGGTGTAGGCAGCATATTTTAAATTGCAATTTGACTAACAATGCAGAAGCAAAGAAGTGGGATTTTCTTCAAATTCCAAGAACAGGATTAAGGTTCCTGTTAAAACAGGCTGCATAAAAACTTAACATAAGCTTTAAGTTATCGCCCTAATATAGGGCTTCATTATTTTCTATGAAAAAGGTGAATAACAGACATCCTTACGGTCCAAGAAGCTATTGAAAGCCATGGAGAAGATGACAGTTTCTTAAAGTAGGATATTGGTAAGAAGCCTTACAATACAGAATTTATGTCACTGCTTTATAGTTACAGTAATTGCTACAAGATAAAGTAGAAGTTTGCTAAGAAAGCATCTAAAATGTATTTTTGCCTTGTATTTAGTTAAGTGTAGCACTTGTTAGAAGATGTTAAATCAGAGCATGACCGAAATGAAACAGATTCTGCTCGAATGGCAGAAGAAAATCATCTGAAATGATAAAAAAAGTGGAAGGGGACGAAGTCGCAAAACGAGGCAATATTCCTTCAGTGCCCTCTGACCACTCTGTTCCTGGTGCCTGCTTTACGGCATAAACTACCAGCCTCTTTATCTACCATCGAATGCCCCACGCCCAATAGAAAACACGGAGAGCAGGCTCCACCTTGGGTTACCGTACCCAGAGAGTAGTTAATGTTCAACATACACGTTGCACATACAGAACAGCCCTGCACTGCGGAGCCACGGTACAAAATGCAGTTTTGCACACACAACTTCAAGGAAATCATAACATTTAAACTGTCACTGGATGAACAGCTCACCACATCCAGATAAAGCTGTTCCAACCATCAAATTACTGACAGATAATTTGTTTTCCCCACTGTTACCATGAGGAAGATCAAAGTGCACAGCCCCCTTTCCTCTACCAGCAATAAACAGGATGATGTATCTACTTCTTTCCGCCTCCTTGCTGCCTGAAAAAGACTAGGTAATCACTTGGAATTTAACAAATTAATGCTTTCCTCTTCATAGCTTTTACTTTTTTCAAGGATTCTTGTTGAAGAAATATTTGAAGAATATTAACAGTTGTGCCTCATCAAACAAGCGTGCAAAATTGTCAGATACAGAAAAAAGCACCTACCTTATATCTTAAGAAGGTACCTATCATTTAAGAAAGGTTGAAAGTATTTAACCTTCCTTTTCTTTCCTTATTATTTTGCTATTGAAGAATTAACAGTATCGAGGGTAATTATTTTCTTAAAATTACATTTCCTGCCTCATTCGCATGAACTGAGTAATGAAATTCTAGCAATGCAGTTGGCAGGAGTTTCTCTGTTTAGAAAAAGAACCAGTGCTTCACACATCCCTCCAAAAAGTCTTCTGCAGCAAGTGCCTTTGGTAAATGATTTGCCTCCAAAGTTTTTTACTATGCTTTTCATAGAAACATTAAATATTTATCCTCCTTCTCCCACAGTGAGGGCTGCCTTCCCTAACAAGTAACTTGTCAAGCAGCACAAGAGCAATTCGTACGTTGCAATAAACAATGATATTAAACACAGTTATGAACTTACTGCTAGGAAACTTAGCACAAGTTAGGAAAACTGATTAAAAAAATGAAAGTTGCTGGTGGAGCACTGCTTAGAACTAAGGAAAACTTACTAGAGTAACTTGAAAACCTCAAAGGCAAATATTTTAGGGCATTTCAAACATCCAGGTTGCAAATGTCAAAGTATTTCAAGAACACAAAGCAAAACTGAAATAGAATGAGGCAGCCCCTTGTGTTGCTGTTTGTCTTGGGAGAGGTTTAGAAATACCCAATTACATTCCCAATCCAGGTTGGGAAGCTCCATGTCGAGGGACTAATGAGAGAACAAGTATTTCACAGCACCTATTCTATATGCTTAACACCTCAGAAACGCAAGATTTTTTTTTCCCAGAACAAAGACTTTCTGAAGGCTTCCAGTTTAGTGTTATTTGTGACCGTTTGGTTAAAATATCATAGTTGATCTCCACATATCCTCTGCCTTTATCAGCCTGCAACTCCAACAGTTCTAAGGTAGAAGCAATCTCATACAGGAAGGTACTATTCTTCTTCAACTAATTAAAGGGCAGAACTAGGACTCAAAAGAGGATGCCCAAAGGCTTTGAATCCCAGAACAATCTTACTCACCTTTTACACTACACTGAAAAGCCTGCCCCATATCTGATATACACACCCTGTTCAATAACCTAAGATTGCAAAAAGATCTTTCAGGATATGCTGTTTATCTGACTCAAGAAGAAAAGCAAACAAAAACCACTACGACTACTCTATGACTAGCTATAATCAGGGGGCTTTCTGGCAGCTACAACAGCAATGAACACAAAAACATTTCCTTTTGGAACCTGAAATTTCATTAGGATGCCTCTTTGGGGAATGTAGACAGCATTTCCAGCTGGGATTAATGAGGTATCCAGTTTGCTTTTGGGCTTACACAAGGTCTTAAGTCTATAGGACCTTTTAGCAAAATACTGGCATGTTCTTATAACCATATGAACTTCCAGCTCCATAGCTCTATGTTGTTTCAGAATCTGCATATTAATGCATATTATCTGCTGAAGAATATTAGACCTGCTGCTGCCTCACTGTGATTTGCTTTTTGAGTCATCTTGAAACGATGATGGTTAGACTTTTAATATCTAACCACACACACTGCAGCAACCTTGTAGACTTGTTCAACAGGAGTTTTACCTGATATTTGGAGGTGGAAGAGTCACTCCTTCCCTAAAGCTGGTTAACTGCAGGGGAAGACTTTGAACTAACACCATTTGCTTGAGCTCCTAAAGACCCTGGGTTATTTCCTATCAGCCAACTACTGACTCATTTCCCAGTTCTAGCTCCAAGCTCACTCGCACATACGCCACATTTCAAATGATCAGGACACGAACAGCAGCATAGCTTCAGAGTCTGCTACTGTCTATATACTTAAACTTAGCTCAGTCCAAGGAAACAAGCAACATTCCTGAATGTGTGCAGAAACTTTTGAGCTGAGAGGAGAAAAGTTCAGTTCTTGCGCTTTAGAGAAATTAGGGAAAACAAAATAAAATCAGTGCTCATCCCCTGTTAAGGGGCTGGAAATAGGACAGAATAACCACAGGAGACAATAATTCTTTTCCTCTTAAAAGACAGCTAGGATTGAAGACAGAGGGCAAAGTCTGTACAGGTGGCATAGAGGAGACATCTGAAAAAACAAATGGGTCATTGTATTTGACCCTTGCCAGGCATGGCACTACGCAGAACTAAAGGCATGTAAGGCAGGATAGAAACATGGGGCTTCTCAGGATACCTTTCACCACGCAAGCACAACACTGGTCAAGTCACTTGTCCAAGCTTAGTATCTCCTATGTTAGAGTAATCCCTCATGAAGGAAAAGCCAAAACCAACGAACAAAATAAACATACTCAAAGCAAAACACGGAAAGAAGTAAGGGTCGGGATTAAAGATGTTATTTTCAAGCACTGCAGAATACTCAGGATAAATACAGAAAGGACTTTGCATCATTCCGAAAGTACAGACTCATGAATTCACTGCAACATCAGCACAGCACAGTAATAACGTAGAGAACACATGGATGGGGAAACAGCAGAGACAGGATTACTATAAAGTCACTGCAAACACAGAGCAGCCTAAACCATGCAAAATACCCTGCTGGAAAGCGGTCACAGACACAAAGCAACACTTAACAACACACAATATGTCCAAGAAAAGTCAGCTGAGATGCGAGGATTTGATATCCTTTCCCCTAGTCAGTTCACAGGTCCCTGCTTTCAGGCACTTCCCTCCCTGACACAGCCTGCCTCTCACTGAAACAGGTAACTACATGTGGGCCAGCTTCATAAAGTCATCTGTATGATGCAGACCCTTTCTGAAAGTTCTTTATGGAGAGTTTTCACATGTGCATTTATATCAGCTGAGTTTTACTGTGCAGCTCTTGAAAACCTAGTAGGACAGTCATAGCTGTAATGCCAGGAGTCTCTAGATGACCATTCTGCTCGTGGAAAAGCAGGAGCATGGAACTTGATCATCTTCCAATGACTACCTTCCCAGAAGGGCGAGTTTCCCTACTTGTTCAGTGTGCCCAAGCAAGGTCTTCGCTACAGTCAGCCACAGACGTACTCAAACAGACCGTGTGAATGTGTGAGGGCGAGGGTGGGCAAAGCCTTATGGTTGTAACTTGGCTTTTCTACCAAGTCAGAGGTCAAATGAAGGGGATGTCATCTGTGACTTGAAGAGCTTTTACTCCTTCTGAAAGCCATGCAAAAGGCAAGCAGATACTACTACACTGTGTGCTCTATAAGTGCAATTACTATTGACAGCATTAACATCAGCTGACATTTTCATTAGTCAGGACTTGGATGAAGGTAGGAGTTTGTTTACTATCCCCATACCAGCACATACAAGTGGCAGCATCTACCTCTTCAAAGAAAGGACCACTATCAACATTTCTAAGCAAGATCCTCAGGCAATAGCTTACAATTCCTATCAGCATCCACAATAAAGCAGTAAAAATTCTTAGTTGCTTTTCTTCAAAGTGGATACTGACTTACTGACTGCTCTTACTTCACATACTGGCAGGTTACTCCACCACATTTCTATACTCAGAGGCACAGTAAATGTTGTTTGCACTGGAAGATTCTTTTTGCCTTTGGCTGCTCAACTACATGGCCACCACACCCAAGCATGTGGCTCCAGAAACCATGAAGGAGCTAAGAATTAATGGACACAAGGAACAAGAGCTTAACCTGAGACTTCCTAACCTACATCATTCCAGCTGGATACAACTTACAGTTCTGAAACCCTGGAAGAAGGGCCAGAACATGATCATATTGAACTCCGAGTCCTGAAATGAGCAGTCTCTTTCTAAAAGAGGCTATCAGTCAATGTACACCGTGTTTCCCTTGCATAGCTGCCCATTGCCTTCCTGCACACGTCATGTGTCATTCACTATATGCACATACATGGCATACATCCTTGATGGATGCATACCTGGCTTAGCTTTCTTCAAGGACACACAAGATGGTCTACAGTAAACAGCCTCTACAACAAACAGTCCACGGATGAGGCTCTACAAGCAATCATCCTGCAGCACAGAGGCAGCTTTCACCGATCGTGCCTCCTCACACGCACATGCGGTCCAAGCCAGAAGAGCTTCTATCCGAAGGAAGCCTGCAGGGCCACTGCAATACCAGCTAACCACATTAGAGATTCTGCTTCCAGTCTAAGGGTTTATGTCAGTGTAATTAGGTGCCTTGCTCAGCAGTAAAGCAATGCCTGCAGCAGGGAGTTACAGAAGTAAAGCAAGTTTAAGCCCGTGGTGCTTTCCAACCCCCTTCCCCACACAAACATGCACTTGGAGGCCATACTGCAGCTCAGTGTGATGCTTCTCACAGTCTGAGAGCTGCCTTTTGTGTGCTGGATAGCGGGGAAGCTGGAGGGACCCAAGCCCTGGTGCAGTGGGGCAGCCAATGCAAAGCCACCTGCCTTGGGCCTGCGTCCCGGGCTGATGTTTTCAGTGCCCCCAGCCCCAACTTTGTAGTTCTGGAAAACTGCCAAAGTGAAGGTGTAGACTCCTTTGGAAGTACCACACCACATGGCCCGCAGGAATTTATTTTCCTGACAAAGCTTCTGCAGGCCCCCTTAGCAAAAATCCTGAAAGCCTCTGCATTAGAGGCCTCTCAAGCTCTACCTTCCACCACGTACAGTCACAGTGCAGAAGTACATCACGACAGAGCAGCAGTTATCTCCACCTGGGGAGCATCACAGGTTCGGTGGAAACACTTTCCTGTGCAAGAAGGATGCAGCTCACCGCGTACGTTCCTGTCATCCACATTCAGGTATGCCTGGCTCTGCTTTTTAAAGCCACTATATACTATCGGTGCAGCATTTAACAGCAGAAAAACTATTTCCACATTACGCTAGCATTAAATCACTTATCCGGCAAAAAGTCTTACCAAGTGCTAAATATGCCATGCTAAGGATCATCTTGACAGCTACAGCCATCAGATGAAGCACAGGCAAGTAGAAACAGTGACTACTTAAAACTTGAAGACGGAGCTCTAGATTTTGGCCCTTCCTCAAAAGCTCAACATGTTTAAAATGCAAAATGACAAACTCTTATTCAGATAGCCCACAATTTCCAACAGCACTCTCCCTTGTTGGCTCTTTCATATGCTTAGGCACAGGCCCCCTCCTCCAAAGATAGATATTAACTCAAATTTTTCTGAAAAGAATCAGAAATGCAGATAAGTCAGCAATATCTCTTAAAATTTTACGTTTATAATTAGCAGTTTAACCAATGCAGAAAGATCAGGGAAGTACTCCCCCCAAAATATTAAATATAGTGCAAAGCAGAGAGAAGATTTATAAACATAATAGAATTAGCATAGATTATGCAATTTAGGAAAAATCTACTACTTTTTTTCTAGAAAGACAGAAGATGCAATATCAACAGCCATGTGGTTTATATAAAAGTTCACTAGCATAATTAAAAAAGAAATTAGAATCGGCAATGCTTCCAGTTCACAGAAATCACTCCCACCAAATGAAGCCCCTGCTCAACAAACAAAAGCCACTGCCAGACTCAGCTTTACATCATTAAAAAGCAGTTTAGCACTGCAACCTTCTCAGGGCTGAGACTGAGTTATATTAAACATGATGAATTCTTATCGTGCTACAGAATTTCTTTTTTAGTTGTTGTTGTTGTTCTGTTATAATCAGGTGTTCACATTTGAAGGCATGTTATACCATCTTGGGTTTACATCACTGAGATGGGCACAGCAGTGCAACATTCTGGTTATCTCCATTCTAAAGAAGGAAAAAGGACTTTTCAAAGGGACAAAAAAAAAAAGGCTAGAAGTTGTAAAAGTGTCAACATGAGGAGCAGAAAGCTTGAGTTATAGCAAAAGTGGATTTGTTACATATTTCAAAACCCAACAAGACCCCTCAATCAAATTAATAGACTCAAAGCACAAAGGCAGTGATTATTAGCAAGGCTTTCAGCACCATAGTTACTATGCAAAAAGAGAGTAGCAATCAGGATCTGGAAAAAAATGTTTTCAACAAAATAATCTAAGATCATAAAGATAAAAGGAAATTCCCAGCAATATCTGCCTATGGCCCTTAAGGCTTCCTGCAAGCCCCAGTTTTTGTTGCCTCCTTGGAAAGAACATAACCTGTTAGCACTTTCATCGGACATACTTTGAAAGATTATTTTTGCTTTCAGAATTTGTTAGAGAATGTTGTTTTAGCTGTGTTTACAGATAAAAAGAAAATGCATTACTGAGGTTATATGACATACAAATAAGCATACAAGCTTACGAGCAGAATGCTACCCTGCAGTGGCTTTGATCTGAAAGCCTACTTGCAGCAGGTTATAGTTTCCAATTTGAAAGAAAATGAATGTGCATGCAATTTAAAGTTCTGGGTTTTGTTTTCATTTTTAAGTTTAGCTGCCCATCCTGCCTCCTTGCCATCAAATGGATTCCTTCCGCACTGCTGCCATTTACATATCAAAGAAAATGGAAACAAATCCAAAAGACTATAGTAGAAATAAAACCCAAAGGAGGGTTACGCCACAGTACACAACACCTAGTTGTTGGTTCTTTGCATGTGGGCATTTTCTCTCAATCAAAGCTCTGTTGGGCATAACATCTCTCCCAAAAATCTTTCTTGCAGAGTCTAGAGCTCCAGACAGATCAGAGCAGACACTCTTAGCTGGCTAAAAAGATGCACATGGTTGAATGGCTACTATCTCAGTTGATGAAAAAGACCATTGGCTCTTTTAGTTCAATAGTTTGTTGTTGTTAGTGAATTTTTTTTTTCCTTTTTTTATTCCAGGAAACAAATAGCAAGAAATACACCAATCCCTTTTTATAATGTGGAGATGAGAGGGATGTTGAAGAAGTCCATTTCCAAAATCCTCTATGATATAAAGGATTACAAAGCATAAGCTTTTAGTTGGATTAGTAATGTAGTTAAAAATGAAACCACTCAGTAGTGATTGCAAAGACTGTACCATCAGCTCTCCAGTGTCGCATGAGAGCCTCCATACAGATAAGTAAAAAAACCCCTTTGTTTATAAAGCAGACACATATAATCCTGTAAGGGGCTATTTGTCTCAGAGTAATTTTATTTCTTAATGAAAGTGAAAATAAGAACAGAGAATTCCCATAAACTCTTAATGCCTCCATATTCAATTAAACCTAAACTGCCAGCATTGTCAAGTAGTATATTTTACAGTCTGACAAGTGATTAAGTTATTGTAGAACTAGGTATTTACAGTCCTAATTCCCATTGCCAAGTATATTTCTAATAGAAATATGAGTCTCATTTCCAGCCTTGCAAACTTGGACAACAGAGCCAGAGCAAGCTCTGGTGCTTCTTTTGGAGCAAGATCATGCAAGCTCAACTTCCCTGACCTTGGAGACAGTTTCATTGCTTAATGACTTTTAGATGATACCCAGCAGCCTTCAGCCAAGTCACACTCGTGCAACCAGCAAAGCCTTTAACTGCAGTTGAGCGCAGCAGTTTGCTAATGACGCAGGAAGAGCAAGTGTCAGATCAGACGTTCAGCTGCATTGGTTTGGAGAGGAAAGGCAGCATGTGACAAAGTTTATTTGGGCTGAGCAACCAAGAACAGATGACTGTTGATATAACAAGAGTCTGCGGTTAAGAGAAATTCAGTTCTTCATATGACTGTTTAGAAAATATTAAAGATTGTGTGCGTGGGGGGTGGAAGATAAGCAATTCAGAGCGATATGCAGAACGCTCCATCATCAACTCACCAATTGCACATAATCAACATTTAAATGATACTCTCTTTTTAAATCTGTGGATGAGAGAAGTGAATATTGTTTAACTTGGCTAGGCTTTCAGCATGGTCTTCCCTAGCACCCTTGCATGCAGGGACACAGCAGTCCAGGCCAGTGGATAATAATGGAACTCCATTGGCAGTTATCCTGTAACTGATTTTAATATCTTCATAGATGAGCCACAGAAAGGGAGACACTTGGCCTTACAGCTTCCCTTTAAGTTCTACTTGTTAGAATTWCTAACCATCTTATACTTGGTAGACATTTATAAAGTAGATTCAACAAATGCTATATTAATGTATGCACCAGCACTATCTATATCTTTAAAGACAGCATTCACTTGGAATTCACACATCCTTTCATTTGAACAGGGAGACACTGTTTAAAACACTGCAGAACTGTCTCCAAGGTCTCTCTAAGCTTGACTCCCTGGCATTCCTGTCTGCCAGGACACAGGTGAAAGCAAAGCTCATGCAGGAAAGCAGCCGCCTGCCTGACCCTGGCAAGGTTCAGATGCTTCTTTTCTGCACCTAAGTCGCAGGTGCTCCATCTCCCTAGCAGTTTCCCCACGCTTGATCTAGACCTCGAGGCTTCTTCTCCAGCATGGATAAATTACTAGGTGCAAGATGCACAATGGCCAACATATGGGAGACGGAGGAAGGTTGGGAACCCTCTTGGTCCCTACTACTGACTTAACTCAGGGCTAAGTATCCAAGATCAACTGTACCCATTACAGTCAGGCAGCATTTTCCCTTCATGGTAAAAGGCACTGACTTGGTGTCCTGGATGAGTGACAAAACCCATCACTGAGAATAGATCTCTCTGTCTCTCACATATGTGGTATTTAGCACAGCAATGACACTACTGTATGGGCATTCAATTAAAATATGACTTTTAAAATTATATTTACAGACACACACAGAGTATCTGTGGATCAGAATGCCAGCTATTTGATCCTAGACCGGCTTCCCCCTCCTGTTGAGGTATTCCCTGCAAATGGAGCAACCCCAAAACTCGGTGGGACAGGAGCCCTGCACAGGAACCCTGAGAGGGGGACACGGGCACCTGCAAGCAACACCTTGCACTCAGCAGCCCAGCTTGCCACAACCTCTGAGGCTCTAAAATCTCCTTGAAGTTCTTCTTGGAGATGAACTAAATGCTCCRCTTTCCTTCTGCTTCTCTAGCCTGAGTTCTCACATTCTAAATGATTTCATTTTTCTCTATGAATCAGGGAAATACAGAATATACAAACTAAAAACATAAAAAATATAAATACTGAATTAAAGCACTTTTGTTTAGGACAGTTTTTAGAAACAAAATGTTTTATGTTACGTTCTTGTTGCTTTCTAACTTTTATTGCTACTAAAGCAGCTGGTTGTTTTCAATTTTTAGGATAAAGCCTAAAATCAAGTATTAAAACGTAGGAATTTGCTCAAGCACAATAATAATGCTAAACATGAAGTSCTGGCTTAACACACTTCCCTTTTCCTCTTGTCCAAAATGCTATTTACATGGATACACATGCATGAAAAAAGCAGAGACAGGAGAACCTAACCACCCATCAAGTATTTTTAAACAACACCCTGCTACAAGCCGAGTCTCCTCCAAGAAATACCCATGATCAAAGAACAACTTTCTGAAAGGCATATGGTTTAACCAATTTGCTTGTATCCACCACAGTCATTGCTTTAAACCACAGGGTMTCGCAGACAGCTGCCAGTCTTCTTGGAGACTCTGGAAGGGATGTACAGGTGGAGCTGTGAGTAACAGCTTGTTCACCTTGGGATGCAGATCACCTAGGAAAGTGCCTTTCTGTAAGGCAACTGCCATTCCTCATTTCTCTCTCTCTCTCTCTCTCTCACACACACACACACACACACATTATCTTACAAGTGACTGATTTATTTTGGAGCAACTTCCGCACCCTAGAGAGGAAGAATTCTCTTGAAAGTTGAGCAGCCATTTCAGAGCAGGAGCTCTGCTAGGCAGCCAAAGCAAGACACTGACACTGATTAAGTTCCCTGCACTTATATTAAGCATTTATCCCAAGGACTTGATTAAATGCAATTTATCAATGAAATGAATATTTAATTCACTGTAGATGAGTTTAAAAGATGTTGAAAGGGTATGCCAAAGACACTACTCAGAATAAAGAAATTTCTTAAAACTACTGATATTCCAGAGGCTAAATCATTTAGATGAGTAAGGACTGAGTATGCTCTGTAGAGCACTCCAAGGAATCCTCCACTAGTGATATTTTCAGCATACCTACAGTCAGGAAATAGCAGAGCCTTCCTCCGGCTGAAAGATCCCAACAGGTACACTTGACTATTTACAAAAGCCTCATAAGGAACCTGGCATTGCCTCAGTTACATGTTAGAACAAGCTGGAACACACCTAACACTATGCAACAGAAGAGACAACATCACATACCTTACTTTTATCTTTTAAAAGTACATTTTATTTTTCTCAACAGCTATTCACCAGGTATGTTTTTTTCAGCATCTTGACAAACTGATTAAATCTTACTTTTTTTTCCTCTCCAGATAGGATGGAGGCTGATAGAGATAATTTATCTTCAATTCATGCAACTTTATGACATTAAATAGAGCTGAAAATACTCCTTTAATATTAAATGTGACAGGCAGATCAGATACCTGGCAAAGAAAACATGCAATGCCAGGCATATATATCTAATGACCTCATACACTAGTATTCCAGAAACTGAGTCATTGCTATGGCGCAGAGGGGAAACACGTAACTGGAAAGAAGTGGAGACTGCAGACTACATGAAGCTTTTCAAAAATCAAGAGCAAAGAAAGTGAGGAGGGAGCATGAGGCACAGCAGCAGGCAAAAGTTTTCACGTTTACAGGATACAACCAGGCCTTGGGGAATGCAGCTTGGTAAAGAGGCAATCCTGGGGAAAAACAGGGAGGGAACAAATCTGCCTCCTTCTCATCATCTGGAGCCCATAGGAGTAATAACTACAACAGGCACAATTCTTCTGCCTTTCTGACATTTGCTATACACACTTTAGTGGGTCTTACAAAACCTATTTAAGGTTAGAATTCCTCTTGTTGCCTGATCCTTCAAAAACCAACATGATCACGCCTTAATCCTAGCGGGGTACYATTAACATGCTACCCAGCACACTCATAATAAAGGACTTGCCTKGAGACTTGAGAGGAGATGCTCTAGCTACATAGCTACTGCCTGATTACAGCTATTGTAAATTAAGTCATTAATTCTTTAACTACAAAACCCAATTCTAAAATTCAAGTCTAGAGACTGTATGGACTACAAGGGCAAAGTTGATGGAATTAAAAAAAACAAGTAAAGTATTTATGGACAAATTAAAAAGATTTTTTTCCAAAACAAATTCCTGCATGTGTAAATAATTGGACTAGAGAATAGATTGTAAGATAAGAAACAAGGGACAGAAGTTAGGCAATCAGTTGGCAGAAAGCCCCGACCCAGCAGCCCATACTCAAAGAACAGTCCAAGCAACACACTGCCCAGACAAAACAGCTCCAGTGGGTTGTGCAATGAAGTCCAAGTGCCTGCACCTTGATTTAAAAGCCAGGRACTCTCACATGACCCATGTCCCAGAAACTCGGGAGCTACTCACTTCTTTTTCAATCCAGGTTTCCAAACACATGCCCACTATGGTATGCTTATACTAAATGATTATAAAATTAACATCAGTTCCATACAAAGTCAGCAGCTTAGAATGGTACACTGCTTCTGAAACTAAGCAGCAATTGAGATGACAGCAACAAGTGGTGTACCAGTCAATACAGAAAGTTGTTGGATCTTAAGGATGGTTAGTAAATAAAGATCTGCACCATACTGCTTCAACAGGCAAATTTTTATCCTCAATATATAAACTCTCTCCATATATATATATATATATATAYAYAYACTCCAGAAGACAGTCTTTATAAGCTATTGAAGCCACAGACAGTGCCTGCTAAACATACTCTATGAATTCATAAGGTCTCTACTGCTTTTCTCAATCTGAATTGCTCAAGCACTGTATCCATCAAGGACAGAAAAAGCCCTTGTGACAGAATTGCTGATTTGAGGGAACACAAGTCTTTTGGTGAGAAACTGCTTCTGAGGAATTCCCAACTCTCCCACGTAGTCAAACACTCATGCATGCATATGCAYACAAAGACACCCATGCACACTCAGCCTGCCTCCTCGGCCCCCTGTTTCAGTACAGAAGAGCTTGACTTGAAGCAAGATGCTCCATAAGGACAGTAAGGATTCTCACAACCCAAGTATTAGAGCTCCTTTAGTGAGAAGAACTCTTATTATGGGGAAGATTAAAAAAGCAAACCTGTGTCTAGCCTACAGTCATTTGTAAGAAAAGCAAGATGTAATTGTGAAGTTGGGAAGATYATCATGCTTTTCTAGAACAAAACCCAAAGAGCTACTAGTGCCTGTGCCAAATACAGCATTTCTGCTCAAAGGAACACCACTGGATTCCTTTCCCTGCTGCCTTTCCCCCTCYCCATTTGTGATACACTGAGTCTGCCTGGAAAGCAAGCTGCTAGCACATGTGGTACCATCTTCATTGACTTCAGAAAGATTTCATGTCTCTATATWTACACACAGACCAAGAAAAAGTCAAGAAAAACAAACCAAAGAATGCAAAATTATGTAACACACACATAGGAGGTTCCATGGTATCTTTACCCTTGCAGATTCAAAAAAAAAATAAGGACAGAAGGACAGAGCATGCAGTCAACTCCTGAGAACACTCAAAGGTTCTCTAGGTCATCTGCTCTAGTGCTGTATTAYCTTCCCGGTGGATTTTTTTTTTCCCCCTCTGATGTCCAGCCTGAACTTCTCAGGGCTCTTCTCTTGCCACTACCAAGAAGAGTTTGGCCCCAACATCTTTTTAACTGCCCTCAAAGTAGCTGSAGGCTGCTATTAGATCTCCCCTTAAACYGACCTTCAGACTAAAAYYCACTCCCTCAGCCTTTCTCTGTAGRCCACATGGGCCATCTTGGTAGTCATCTACTTAACATCTGCATTTTCTCAACATTTAAACGAGAAGACCCCAAACGAATACTCCAGGTGCAGGCTCACTGCTCGGTACAGAAGTGCAATTTCCCTAGATCTGCTTGCCATATTCCTAAGAAGCCCACTACCAGTTTGCTGCACTGACAAAGTCAGTACACTRCCGGTCATAGTCATATCTTGGCATCACCTACAATCCCCGGGTGCCTCTGAGCAAAGCAATTATTTAGTTAGCGAGTTCCCAGTCTGTACTAATTGGTGGCATTATTGCATCTCAGGTGTCAAACTTGGCACTTCGTGCTCAGCCTCACATGGTCCCGGATGGCCTCAATCTTTACATTTCAAGATCCCTTCAGATTCATGCTTTGCCATGTATCATGTCAGCCACTCTCACTAGCTTAGTGCCATTTGCAAATATTTGTTTTAATCCAAATCACTGAAAAATCAGCTGCCAGCTGGATGCTGAACCACTGATTACTATTCTTTGAGCCAAGTGGTCCAGCTGATCTTTAATCATTTACAGTTTGCTAATCCAGATTGCATTTCCTCAACTTTTAAATGCCATGGTAGACAGTAACCAAAACCCTAGTACAGTCAACATGCAATATAMTCACTGTGCTCGTCTCGTTTGTGTTGCCAATCAGTTTGTCAYAGAAGGGAACAAGATGAGTTAAACACATCTTTGCTACCAATAGTGCACACTATTAGAGATGACTTTCTCAACCACCTGCATTAGGAAATTGATGATAAGGGGAGACAGGTTGTGATCCTCCCAGCAACTGAAGYATGGCTGATGAGCCTAGAGCTTCCAGAGTCTTTCTTCCTGACTGTCATGCAGATAGGTACAAGATCAGCCTTTTCTCCCACCACTGCCATGATTTCCTTCTCCTTCCCAATCTGTACTGGCACTTCGAGAGGTCTGGGAGCAGAGTTCTCCCTGAAAAGACCAAGACAAGAAAGGCTTTGAGTATCCCAAATTTTCCCCTACCATCTATTATAGGTAGTCKCCTCCCATCTCCTCTCCACACTCCTCTTGAATTTTCTTTAGCTAATGGCAGGGTTTTATGGGTACATAAAAGTCCTCCTTGGTACCTCTCCTCTCCCTCAGCAGCCTGGAGTCTGGCTGGATATTTGAAAGGTTTTGAATACTTTAAAAGTACTGCTGTAGTAAGAAGCATAAAAATCATGTTCAAAGTTTTGGAATGCAAAGACACACAGGAAAATACACCACAGTATCCCCCTCTCAGCAAGCAAGGCACTCTCAACTCCTGATCCTTTTTTATAGGAGTATAAAGCTGTATTAAAATAGAAACAAATAGAAATAATGAAAACAGAATTATAAAAGAAATAATGCTCAGAGATGTCTACAATAGATGGCATATATGGTATACTGTAAAAKGCAGACTATAACTATTTTCAAACTACAATTAGAAATATACAAAGACATCATCAAGCATCTACTCTACTGGGTCTGTAATTCTGTCTGGAAGGGGCCAAGGTGGGAACCTATTGACTCTATTGCAGATGGGAGGATCCACATGTCATTACGTCTCAGTAACACGAAACTCAGCAGTCCTCGCACCTTCTCAGAGACCAAGATTGCTCCAGGAATTCTGCATCCRCACAACCTCCTGACAGTCAGAAAGGAAAGTCCCTAAGTGTCTGAACTCCTCAAAAATCAGAGACCAGACAATTGCCACATTGTTCACATCAATCCACCCTCCCAAAACATCTTTTAAGAGCTYCTTATTAATAGAAAGGAAACAATACACATTCTTTGTTCTGTATCAACCTAAGATAGCAGAAGAACAAAGCCATTTTCATTACCAATTCTTACATGAGAAAAGTTACTGCTGAAGTTGAATAAAAACAGTGCAAGAACCAAAGTAAGCCCTCAAAGTAACAAAGTAATATTCCAAAGTTTAGAAAACAAAAAGGTAAAATTCACAGTATATTACAYAGTCCATTCCAAGAAGACAATTCAAACAGACCCCTCAACCCTTTGTTCCCTTAGAACAAAGGTCCTGCACAAATGATGTTATTAATCTTCATTTACCTTAGAAAGGGTTCYCTTTGAGTGGGTAATGTTACAGGAAACATCTAGAATAAAAGCTAAAAACATACTGACAGAAGATTTCTTTTAGCCTGCTTTTTAAATACAAAGCCAAAACCATGTGCTCCTTTCTCCAGTATTCYGATAGGGACCAAAAACAAGTGAAGGGGAGGACTGTCCTCTTTCCATACTTGGAATGGGTTATTGCTGCAAATTCTCAGTATCAGGTTTCACTGAAATAGTCTTCTCTTCACAGGAAAAGTACATAATAAATATGGAAAGTCCTTTTTTCCTCTCAAACAAAAGCATTTTATTTTCAGCCTGGACTGGGCATATTACCTTCAAGCTTTTGACAGGGATTAGGTTTCCCATACAGAACCCAAATAACCGCTGTGCAAAAATAAAAAAACAAGGGGAGAACTAAAATCAGTTACTGACTCTCAAAGGCTGTTTCTTCTTTTCCAACAGAGCAACTGACCCAGTAGCTGAAAAGAGCTACAGGTGAAATAATTCATCACTAATGGGTTCCCAGCATGAATTTTCACAAATATGCTTATAAGCAAGCTAGATAATTGTGACAGAACAATATGGGGACTAATTCAGCTGAAAAARTGCACTCAGAAGACAGCAGTCATGAACAACTCCCCATCAAAATGCTATACAGCCTGCTGAAAGGCATTTTAAAAGAATTTCCTGGTCTTTTTTTTTTTTTTTTTTTCCTTTGGTGGAGTTTAATTGGTTGCTTAGATTCCAGAATGGGTAGACTTAAAAACATTTATACATGACACTATAAAGGCTGAAGCCAAGATACTTTTCTTTAGAAGTATGTTAGAAAACAGTAGTACTATTAAAACAAATACCAACAAAATAAAGTTTAACAAACATACTCTACAAGTATGAAATGCAAAACACTAAAATGCAGGTAAATTCATTAAGTCAGCAGGATAAAATACAGAAGACAAAGGGATCATTATACTGAAATCAAAATTGTAAACAGGTAGTACTACACTGGTTCAAAAGGAACCAGCCCCATTTCTAGGGCAAGTGTTATCCTGGACACTTAGCTATGCCTAGAATACAGTTTTAGTGGGAACTCATCACAGGTGTAGTCCTATACTCAACTTAAGGCTCCATATTTTCAACTGCTGACAAATGAAAACACCCAAAACAGCCAGCAGCAACAGCAGTTTTCAGCAAACACGGCTTACAAGGAGTAGTTAGAGAATATAAACATTTAGCTTCAAAATCTCCTGCCTTTGAGGATTAGACAGGGAAATAATAATTGGCTAATAGTCTACAGAAGTGCCACAGTCATGATTACACTATCACATCTCTATGGTCAAAAATGCCTCTGTAGTTTTAAGCCCCTATTTTCAGAGGTTGTCGTGGTTGTTTTTCAATGAATGCTCATGTTAGCAACCGGTATGACTTTGTATTAGTGAGTCAAAGGCAAAGTCAGTCTATGATTCCTGGCAAAGAAGAAAGATTAAATGACTTCATGATTCAGTCTCACTAACACTGCTCTAAGACCTTGGAAAAGAGGGAATACACTCTTGCTGTGCTCAGTGCAAGGGCTAGGAGGTACAAAGTGGCACAAACCACCAGAGTCTCATCCACACAGGCATTAGAATGAACAGTGTCATGAGTGTTTAGGCATGTTCAAAA
>PTEX01000020.1:3176631-3197739 GCA_003342815.1 Eudromia elegans
AAAAAAAAAACAAAAAAAAAAAACCACCACCACTCACCACTATCCATCCTCACTAAGTGGGTCTCAAGAGACATGATGCTTCTGGGGATTCTGCTTATCCCAGACCAGCATCTCTCACTTCAGTCTGCAACAGGAATTGTCCAATGGAACAGCTTATTTGCACCAAGCACTTTACCCTCAATTACCTAGATATGTATATATCATATATGAAGGCAGTTTAATCTCTCCCGTCTCACTCCCCTTGTAAATGGCTCATTCCAGTATCAACCAACCCTAAGGAAGCTCAGCATCTACCGAGTCATAACTATCCTTTTACCATTTCAAGACAGCCACGAGAATTCAACTCCAAAATCTGAGCAACTGCTGCATTATTTTGGGAAAAGATACATCCAGCAGGAAGGAGCTGTCCTACCAAGGTCCAATACACAAACACTTTAATGTAGCCAGCAGCTGTCAGGACTCGCTTTTAAGCTTGAAAGATGCACCTATTAGTTGGCAGTCCCTTTGTACAAGCTAAGAAGAAATTCTTTTTCCACTCATGCTTTTCCACACCCACAATACTAATGGAGCTGAAGATCTCCCAGGTCTAAAACTAGTTTAGGGAAGAATAGAACAAGTGGAGCGGAACTGATGCTCTGGTCTCAGTGAAACAAAACTTAGACAGCTCAGAACTTGGAGAGAGCGCGAAAGAGAGGCAGGCACGATCACAGCACCGCTTCAAGTCAGCTAAACGAAGCAGGCAGTACAGGCCAAAAGTTACAGCAGATTTCCTAACTCTTCACACTGGGTTTATTTCAGGAAACACATTACAAAAATGAGTAGCTGAAAGCTATGCATTAGCAGAGCTCAAAGAAATGGATTATTATGTAGGCTGCAACATTTGCAAGACAAAAAATAAGTTCAAGAAACAAGAATAGGAGCTAGGATAAAACATCCCTTCTAGATTTTTTGAAGTAGCAAAACATAACAAATGAGCTCAGAAAAGCATCTTCTTTTTATCAGTAATGTGATCTTGCAGAAGGTTTCCGTCATGTGGTAGACCAGTCTTAGTCCATCTATCACGAACAAGTTTCCAAGAAGGAAGATACTGAGCCTCAGGGAAAGAGCAATATATGCACCTATTCATCTAAATGCTGTAGACCAGTGTTTAGACTCACACGCTCTTCCTCCACACCCTCTTCCCCAACATCTACAGTGAAACAGAAGGGCGCAAAGCAAAGACAGGCAACGAATGCAGCCTGAAGCTGAGCATCTGTTTCAGAGCACACGGTAGAGTGTTTCCTGTAGCAAACACAGATCAACAGAGAGTCTCAGTCACAGGAGGGAAATTATTCTGACAACCATCTGACAACCCCCAGGTCTGTGTTTGTTCTGGGCAGGTGAAAGGCCATTACGATCCTGTTATTTGCGCAGCCGACTGGCTTTTGACGAGGGTGGAGCACTGGAACAAGCAGGTCCTGGCCTGCTAGCACTGCCCTCAAAAATACTGATGTTGCTCCACCTCTGCCCAGAAATTTTATTATTCTTTCCCAACTTTCATGCACAGTGCTGTTGAGGCAAGCTTCTTCCTGAAGTTACACCAAGAACTAGAGCAAAACAGAACCTGAGAAGTGGGTTGGAAGATGGGAATGCAAGACCACCAAAATAAGTTGCATACATGACACTACCACACAAAATAAAATATAGTCTCAGGAGGCTTAAAGTGTTCATCACTCAAAAGGAATCTACATCTATGTGAAGACTTAGTGAAGAACTATTACAATTCACTGCCATCAGCAGTCTGACACTTGCTTCACCAGTCCCCATTTAAACAGCAGTCCTAAAATCCCTCCCATTTAGTGGCCAAACTGCTGTGCCACTAGATCAACTGCTTAGGTCCCTTAATGCAGGGAAAGCACTACAGTGTTTCCTCAACTGCCATCTCCTTCTGGATCCAGTCCCTCATTGCACACCCCTCAGGGAAACAGAGTCATGCAACAACTAAACATCCTTACGGAGTCACAAACGGGTAACTAAGGTTTTCAGTATGAATAAACACTGCCCTCATGCTTATTTTGAGAAAGCATTCAGAATGCAGCCTGATCAGTTCTCTCTTTCGCTTTAAAAAGCAGCTTCATCCTCAAGTCAAATCAAGACAAATCACTCCTGCATTCACAAACACACATGGCTTTCCAAAGCTAGTATTTTTAGCTATAATCACTCCTTTTAAACGGTTATCTTTTAATTACTATATAGCAATATACGTATACTAAATTATCAGGAAGACCAAGGCGAAGCAAGCAAATATTCACAGAAATCGCAGGATGGCTGAGCTTGTAAGGGACCTCCAGAGATCATCCAGTCCAACCGCCCTGCTCCAGCAGGGACACCCAGAGCACGGGGCACAGGGTGGCATCCAGGCGGGTTTGGAAGATCTCCAGAGAAGGAGACTCCACAACCCCTCTAGGCAGCCTGTGCCAGGGCTCTGTCACCCTCACAGGAAAGAAGTTCTTCCTCACATGGASATGGAACTGCCTGTGTTTTAACTTGCACCCCTGTCCCTTATCCTATCGCTGGCTAACTTCAGTACCTAAATATAGCAACTAGCAGGATGCTTTAGCTATGAAATAAAATTCTTATTGCTCATGCATTTTATCTCTGGTGCATTTTCCTAGCAAATATTTCTAACGACATGAACTAAAAGCATGTAATCCCTTAAACATGAGGAATAAAAACAGCTCTGTTGACCTGAATCTGTTCCCACTGACTTCCTTTATCCGAAAATTGGCACTTATGCTAAATGGACAATATAAATAACAGTACTTAATGCCTGGTATCTTCTGGATAAGYGAACACTTTTTTTTTTCTCCTTTCTTCTCAAGTGGCTCTAGGAGTACCACATTTGTTAACATAATGTCAGCATGCACTTACCTAGCTATGGTACCCTACTGAACACACTTCTTGCTCAGAAGGATTCTGGCTGAATACCTCATTTCAGAAGAAAGTCTTCCCAGTTTCTTAACATCAAAAGCTGTACTTTCACCTCTATAAAGTGCTTGTGAAAAAGCTTTAATATTGGGCATTGCCACAAATACAGGGACAAGGAGATCCAGGCTGGAAATACACTGAAACCATCTATCATTTTGCTTACCGCTCTGACTCAAAGGCCACACACAATTCAGCGATCAGTTATGAAGTGCACGTCCTGCTTCATTCTGCAGCACTGGCAGTTGAGGTGATCACTATCAACAAAGCGAACTTGTGATCTGGAGGCATTCAAGGTGCACACATGCTGCAGCCAAAGTCACATTCTCGTTGCCTTTGTCCTTCCTTTGATTTTTATTACTTTCATTCATGTGACATTGTAAGTTAACAAAAGGTTCCCAACCCTTACACCATTTTCCATAACAGAGGCTATAGTCTCACTAGTTTCCAGAACACTGATGTCAACATTGATTAAAAAGCCAAAACAAAAACCAAACATGACAGCAAAACCCAAACCGACTTATAAAAAGATCCTTTATCAGTCATTAACAGAATCTATGCAATAAAGACACCAGAAAGTATTCAACTAATACCTGATCCCAGGAGGCGATTTTCCTAATGACTACAGTCAAGACTATCTATTTTCTTACCTTTACGGAATAATTAGCATCCATCTATGAAGGACGGTAGAAGCTGACATACACCATTTTTTCCCCCCTAAACCACAGATGAAAGCAAGACAGACAGAAAGGAAGCAGTCATTAACCGCAGTCGTGTGAAGAGCTACACATATTCAGGTAGAGAATACAAAACCATAAACTGTTAAGTGTCATGAGTTTGGTTTGTCATCACTGCCAATCCCCAAATGAGGCATGGTAATCCAGAACAGACACCATTAGACAGTCACATGAAGCATAGAAGATCAAATTCTGTTGAAAAAGGTGCACGTTAGCAATACTCTTGTAAAAATACCCAGTTACTGCATTCTGTGAGCTGTAGTTTTTACTTAAAATTACCAAGGGGCTGGAGATTTAAAAAAAAGAGGGTGGGGAATAGAGGGGATGTGTTTCTATTTCTAGTAAAGTTAGCAAACACTTTCAAAGGCCTAAGGCTGTCAAGTGTGCACTTTCGCCAATCTCAGGCGATTTTTTCCTAAGTTCATGCAATAAAACTGAAGATATCTTATTCTTCTGTCAAGGCTGCAGCATGAGCAGACAAATTCAACATGTCAAAAAGCACGTGCAACCCCAAGTTGCACAATTTGTAAGATCCTATTATAAACAAACTATGCTAAATTATGCAGGTTTCCAATAGAGTTAACATAACCTCTGCTTTTAATACAAAAATGAGTTGACCTTTGTTTAGAAAAATGCAAATCATCACAGCGCTTTGCATGGCTTTCTATAAGCTGTTCAGTTTCTAACTTCAGCATTTTGTCATTAATCTTTTCATGTGTTAATGCTTAACATTCCATTTAACTAAATCCAAATATCACTAAGGGCATAAAAACAATTTAACCCACCTTTTGACTTTTTATTTGCTTACTGAGCCTCAAGACATAGTCTTATTTACTATGAGGTTTGTCAGGTCTCCCACTGGGTTAAAATGGAATTCTGCAGGCTGAAGTACCAAAATGCTGAGCATCACAAAAGTCTCTGCTGCTTGACTAATACTTGACTAATTTGCTAAGTCTCCATGGAAGCAAGTTACAACATTTCTCATCTAATCTAAGCAAATACAGCAGTTCTATTTTGCTAAAAGTATTGTCTGAAGTTACATTAGCACTGCCAGACTGGAAGCATCATTCTCCTCTCTTTGTTCTCAAAAGTTTCTCTATAGATGATAGTCATAAAGGTACATATTGAAGAGAAAAGAATTTTCCTTCTGCTGCTTAATTTTTGAAGGAACCAGTTTTCTCAAAAACAGGATGCTAGATAAAGCTAAGATATCAGACACCAGCAATTCTTCCTCCACACACTGCCATCAAGTATCAAAAACGTGCTTAACATCATAAGAAATACACAAAGTGCTAACCATGAAAGATTTATTATGCAAAGTGAAGCTCAACACAAACCAGAGAAAATGGCACATTTCTTGAGAGGAGAAAAACAGAGCCTTACTGACTCATTCCCCGGACGAGTTATGCAAGCACACTTGCCATGTGGGAGGCTGGAATATAAGATGCTACAAGCTTAGTGCACCAGAACATGGAGAATATTTCAAATTCAGAGCACAAAACAGAAGACTGCACAGTATTTTGGTATGAGAAGGAAAAACACTAGGGAAGTTGTGAGGAAATCAAACAAAAAACTAACCAAACAGAAAAGTGTTCCAGCCTGAGAAACAATTCTAAGTGGTATCAGCTGATTTCAGTCTATTTTTTAATAACTTAATATTTTTAATAATTTTTTGGGCTTTGAATTTTGATTTCCTTAGCCTTTGCATTAATAACTATCTGAATTTTGAGAAAAGACATGATCTGAATTCTTTCTCAACTTCCTTTCAATCTATTTCCCTCATACAACGTAAGTAACAATTAGGGTCAGACAGATAATGCTGATAAATTTAAGTAGAGTTAAGTAAGTCTTGCTCATAATTTACTGTTACAATTTCAGCACAGCATTTAGAGGACAGTTACTTTTCAGATCAAGATGGGCGGGGTGGGGGGGAAGAACGCAGAGAAAAGCATTTAAGCAGCTATGCCTCAAATCTTTCAAGTAAAATGAACTTTACTGCTTTCTGCTCAGTGGCTACTTACCTAAAGCATAAGTAGTGCTGTGAAGCTTTTACACTTGGGACCTAGAACGTACCACTTTATCATGGGCTTGTGAGTACATGTGGATTTATTCTATACATCAACATTTAGAAACTTAGGAAATAAGAACTAAGGGTAACAGGCTTTCATACTTAAATGCAGAAGCTTAAAAGTAGCACGGGCAAGAAATAGAGAAAAGTTCTCCTATTTCCTGGAGGCAAGTAAGGAGCTTTGCTACAGGGTCTAGCAACCCTTAGAGCAAGTATGGTTCTACCAAAAAAAAACCAAATGGGGGGGGGGGGGCATTGAGATTTTATTAAGATAGTTCCACATTCTTAAATACATGCTAACTGTAACTCATATGCAACATTATTTACACACATAGAAGCAGTAAGATAAGTAGCAGAGTGATTTTTCATCTTTACCACAAATGCACACAGCCTGCATGTGCTACTAGTTTGTCTAATCTACCAACTCTGAATCTAACAATTTAGAGAGTGAAAACAACTTGATAGCAGTCTGCTAGATTTTATGAGCACACATTTACTTCATCCAGGTTGGTTCCTATGCACAGATGAACTACTTTAATTAAAACAAAAACAAACAAACAAAAAATCAAGCATTTTTGATTATGCACAGAAAGCAAGTATTAAATTATTTTGACTTACTGGAGCATCTATCATACGAGGAAAGACTAAGCGAGCTGGGCCTGTTTAGTCTGGTGAAGAGAAGATTGAGGGGAATCTGATCAATATGTACAAATACCCGAGGGAACAATGTAGGGAGGAGTGGGTCGAATTCTTCTCAGTGGTGATCGGGGACAGGACAAGAAGCCTTGGGCACAAATTGAAACCCAGGCAGTTCCATCTCCATGTGAGGAAGAACTTCTTTCCTATGAGGGTGACAGAGCCCTGGCACAGGCTGCCCAGAGGGGTTGTGGAGTCTCCTTCTCTGGAGATCTTCCAAACCTGCCTGGATGCCACCCTGTGCCCCATGCTCTGGGTGTCCCTGCTGGAGCAGGGCRGTTGGACTGGATGATCTCTGGAGGTCCCTTCCAACCTCAACCATGTGTGATTCTGTGATTTAACATTGGCAGAATGAGCTAGCAATTTGTGCTTAGACAAGTTATAGACATATGTAAATTAATATATGAACAAGGTCAAAGTCATATGTGGACTCTGGCTAACTCCTTCTGAGGATGCAGACAGCTAGGCATTATAGCATGGACTAGACAGAGTCTGTCATATATGCAGCCCAAAGAGAGAGATACCACCTATCTGTCCAAGAGCAAGGCCCAAGGCGGCGTTCACGTCCTCCTGTCCAGAACAAAGGAAGACTTTTCCCTTCTAAAAATCCTGAGTAATTGTAATCAAATGTAGCATCACAGTCTCCTGAACAGAAACTCATTTTCCATTTATCCTGCATAAGTGAAAACAGTTTGTAAAGTTTACCATTTATGCAGCTAGTTTGCCAACAGATTCCTCTCCTCCTCCTTGCCTCCATTTGCCATTTCTCTAGTAAGAGCCAGAGGAATAAGTGTTTATAGCCACTCTATTTTACTGTAGATGAGAAAATACATCAGCAGAAATGCTTAACTGAAATCAAGGCAATCAGACAGATTAACCTAATTTTGGGACTGTGCTCCCTCCTCCACCCTGTTAACCTACAAACAGCTAAGCATTTGGGTGGATGGGGAATATCTAATCAAGCTTTACCCACCCACTGATTAGAAGTGCAGATGAAAAATGTTTGGCCTTACACTGCTTACAAGAGCAAAATCAGTTGCTAACATATTTAGAACATCTTACAACCTGTGTAGATTTGCAGTAGTACAAATAGAACCATATTTTAGTCAACTCTAATTCTATCTGTTCTTTAACAGTGTTCCGAAACAAATACTTCACGACTAACTTCATGTAAAAAGCTGTTCCATTTTTTAATTGAAGCTTGTAGGATGTTCCATTTTCTAGTTTTGGTATCAGAGTTAAACAAGTTCATCTTTTCCACCTGACAATATTATCACAARAGAGTCACTTCAATACAATGCAGAGTTAAATCAGAAGGAACTTTGTACTGCAACACCGTAATACCTTTAGTCAACTTCCAGTATTTGTGTAAGATGAAATTGTGCTTCTAGAACAAAGTTCAAACAAAATGGCACTAAAGTAAAATTAAATTTCCTTCAACCCTAACCAACTTAGAAGCTCTGTGTCTGCACAGATTCATATGCTACAAAAACACACAACAACCTAATTGCAAGTCCGTTTCTCTTGCAGACAGTGTCCCGCATCCCATTTGGAGCGATGTAAAACTCAGAATTTGCTCCTAGACTAGGTTTTTCAGTTTGTAGAGGCCTTACAAATATATACCAGTACACAGCAATCTCACAGATGCAGAGAGCCTCTTCACAGATGCAGGATTACAGAAATTAGACAACACAAGCAATAATTGGCTCTCTGAGAGCCAGACCACTGCTTCACTCCCATATCTACCACACCATGGATGGGCTTGGAGCCATTACAAGCACAGAGCTTGTCTCATGGTACTACAAGACGAAAATTCAGGGGCTCTCAGCTGGTGAAGCACGCTAGGAAAGCAGACTTAAGTCTGAGGCACGTACTCCCAAGGTTAGCATGTCCTCCACAACACAAAACGTATTTTCACATCAGTCACTGCAATTCACCATCAGCTGTTTTGGACTCACAGACCTAGTCCTTCAACGGAGAGGCTGAGATATGAGTGCACGTGCTTTCTGCTAGCCTGGGCACAGAGTAAGAGAGCTGAAGACAGTAACATCTTGGGCAACATCTGACAGCCTCCTAGCAGCAGTTAATCAAGACCTCAAGTCTTTGTGTTCAGGAGATGATTACAGACACTGTAATCTTACCACACAAAGAAGACAACACCTCCAAAGTACATTTGGGAGCACCACAAGAGACAATGCCTACAGCTTTAAAAAATATATATTACTGAGATAAATCCTAAACTGCAAACCATGAGCGAGGAACTGTAACAAGAGCAGCTGCCAGCTCTCTAGCCAACACTCATTGTCCCTTTAGCTTCCCATACCATGTACTCAAATGTCACTCTTCTGTTGCACAACATAGCTATCAGAAGACCCCAACAAAATACCCCCTACTACTCAGATGCACTTCCAGTAACAAGATTCCCAGAACAAGTCTCCCAGTAGTCCCACACGTCACACAACAAAGCACCAGATGCTTGGGAACTCCCGTTTTTAAAATTGGACCTAGTCCACAAGCTGTTAGAAGAACACAACTAGTTGGCCATAAGAACTGAATCTTTAAACAGAACTGGTCCTCACTCAGGGAAAAGAAAACAAACCAGTAGGTTTACGTAAAATTTTAACATGGTTCTCATTCTGTTTGCAGTCTTGCTAATGTAACTTGTAGATTCTGACCTAAAAGAATGTTTTCAATTGGATTTTTTTCAGCATGATTCAGAATTGTCCATTTTTTGTTTTCAGTAGATGAAAAAAATCTTCCGTTTTGTTTTTTTTCCTCTCAAGAATATTTTAAGAATGTCCCTTAATTGAACTGTCTTATTTCACCTCATTTCTAGACAGCCTCAAAAGCCTAAGCTGTAGGCTCTGGGAAGCCTATTAGAGAAATATTCCATCACACAACAGGCACATCAAGAAACAGTCATCAGAAAGTCTCTTCAATCTTGCTTTTATTCAAAATTCCAAAGATGGAATCTAGAAAAAGGTATCCCTAAGCCCCCTAGAATCTTTCTGATTTTAGTATCAGTTTTACTATGTCTATCAATTCTAACTCTTGGATTCTGAGCATAAAGACTAGATACACCTGGATGCATTCAGCAAAAATTTAAATGACAGCAGCACAATTTATGCTACTCAGCAATGAATACAAGGAAACAATAGTTAATAACCAAGTACAACCTGATAAAGGCAATAAAGAACATTAGAATAATTGCTTGCCATAAGTTGTCTGGTTTGGGCAGAAAGCAGCTCTTCCAGATCTAGCCTGAGCTGCTTGACACCACCCCCATCACTGAACCACACTGCTGAAGTGTTTATTGCCCACTTCACATTGATCTGGCTGACTTTGTCCTGGACTAGGAGCATCCGCATGATATGGAAGCAGTAAGCGCACATATTAAACTATTCCCAGACTGATTATCTGTGCCCTCAAATCACTGCTCAACAACCAGAGACTTTTTACAGCACTTTGAGCTCAAAGAGCATCCAGACCTTCTACCAGACTGTCCTTCATTAATGCCACTCTTATGAAAGCAATTGCTACCATTTACTGCTCCAAAAGGATTTTCAGGAGCGAAACAGAGTGGATGTGATCCCTGACCTGACTTTCATCACAGTCCCACCAACAGTTGAAAAGGCAATAGTCTGCCTGCAGCACAGGGGTGGGAAGAAAACTCAGGCTGTCCATGAAGCACTGGCATTCTCAAAACACAGCCTATGAGACTGRCAGTGCGGGCATTTTAAAACCAGATGTGTGTAGTACACAAATAGATAAGAAACATAAACACAAATCTGTTAGCAAGGGAAATTAGCCACCAGTGAACACCACTTTCAATGTAATGCTCAAGTGTTCTGTTCATAGCCTATCACGAGGCTCTTTTCCCCTGACAGAGAATTAGTAAAATTGCTCCTACTTGAACTTCTCAAAACTGGGTATAAGCAAGAGCTGATGAGTCTCACTGGTTGTACAGACTGATTTGGATCAACAGACTGTATCCAAATTCAGCAAAACCAAAGGTCATACATATAAGAGGAGAAGGGTTTGGTCACGCTTACCAGGTGCGGTTAGCTTACTGATGGGGACCCTGGATTTTAGCAGCACTGTAAGGACTCCAGAGTAACAACAGAAAAGCAACTGAATATGAGCTCTCAGTGTGATCGTGTAGCTAAGACAGTAACCATAATCCCTGATTGCATAAAAAGGAAACATTAAGTAAGGAATAATGCAATTTCATACAATATTTGCAAAACCATTACAAGACTTCTGTGCCCCAGCTCTAACATTTGCATTTCAGTAGGTTTACATAGAAGTCAAAAAACTAGCAAGAATAATTTTGGGTCCAAAGAGCACACAAAAAGAGACCTTAATCTATTTAGAGTATCAAAGATAGTACTAAGAATTGATCTGCATGCAAATTTCACATGTCTTCATATGGAAGAGATTTTTCCCACAGCCTCAAGGTTCTTCATCATTTGTCTAAATATGTACCAAGAGAGGAGGTAACACAAGCCATAAAAATACCAGACATATTAAAAGCTGGTTTTGAAGAATCCACAGAAAAACTGAATCAGTAACTGCTTCTCATTAAAGACTCTTAGGACAGATAAAGTAACAAATTCCAAGCAGAGAGTTGTAAGCCAAARAGTTACAAGCTCAAAACATTCTTGGAAGAACTTCTGAAGTCTGATTAGTGAAGGAGAACAGACCAAGGGCTCACAATGATGCTTTCTGTCCTTAAATAAATCTACAGTTTATAACCTATTCATATACAAGCACTCATGAGACTAACTCTCAGCAACAGCTTGAATAGCAATATTCCGAATATCTACGAAGAACAGTCAAATGAATTCCATTTCACATCATTACAAAAAAAAAAAAAAAAAAAAAAAAAAAAAAAAAAAAAAAAAAAAAAAAAAAAAAAAAAAAGACGAAGAGGAAAGTGAGAATAAAGGCAGCTAATAGACACACTGATCCAAAGCAAAATTTCTTTGTTTAGCAAATGAGATAACACTTTTGGGAGTAGCAACCAACTCAATAGGGATTAAGATGAGAAAACAAAGAGATATAAATGGCTAACAGTAATCCTATAAGTGATGTTTTGCATACCTTTCATTTTAACATGATCAAAAAATAATTGCTTGAAAATAAAAAATGCAAGAGCAATGTAGTACTGTTCATTTACATTTGTATTTAACCAGGCCACATGAAAACCRCCTCCCTTCCCATCTACTCAAGTACCAACATAACAGGAGATGCAACAAATCCTCGTTTTACCTCCTGCATCAATTCCATTACCCACTACCATCAGGAACTGACAGTCTCACAAGTGGTTTTTATACACTTATGTCACTTCAAACAGCACCATAAACTAAGTTAGACTTCAAAACAGAGCCACACACTTCCCTCCTGGCACTGTCTATGGTGCCTGTTTCTGCACTTATAACCTAACATTTAGCTGTAAAGCCACTGCAAGCCTGACAGCACTGCAGGCTATGCGCACACGGAAGGCAGAGCAACGGAAGTACAMGCCAGCATGCACTCCCTCATCTCTCCTGTGCCTCCTGCTCCCTTGTTCACTCTGACGGCTGCCACTACCACCACCTGCTCTGTTACCCACACTGCGATTTTCACAGAACATACTTTTCAAGGGAAACAGGTGACACTGCTAGGAAAAGAGCAGGGGGACAGCCTTTACAGGCAGCTCTAGAACAGCGCTGTTTTCAGATTTTGCCTCCAAGGGTCATCTTTTTACTATCACAAACTTCCGCTGGAAGGCACAGGTTCAGGCAACTGCTCTGGCTTTCTGTTCATTTGATCAGCGATGAAAGGAGAATTTCCACTCGCACAAAAGTACTTATACAAAAGAAGAACTTTGTTCTCCATCTTACCTGCTCTGGTAGACTGACAGACTACTAACCCATTTGCAGACCAGTACAGAACCTGGGAGTTTTCTGAAGGCTCGAAAAGAATTTCAGTAATCATTTAGATACCCAACTTAGCATTTAATCAATGTGTACCAAGACATTGCTTTAAGTTGAAGCATGCAAGAAGAAAAGACTTCTTTTTTAATGGACATTTAGTAAAAAGCTGTAAAAAGCATTACAATATCAAAAATGAAGAGAAGTGATGAGGCAGCAAAAGCTATGAGGAAAAAAATGAGGGAAAAGGGCAGGTTCCTTTCTCAGTTATGTACTGTGGCTTGGAATTCAGCCCCCAAATCCTATGGGTCATCACACAATGATGTTCTGAGAGCTCTTCACTGTATGGTGATTTCTCTATAGCTAGAATACTTCAGGGAATCTGTATTTGGTCAGGTCCTACAAGCAATTTTGTGCTTGTCCATTAACCTCATCTGAGATTAATGGACATGCAATAAAGAGAAATTTGCACTCTTAAACTAAATACTGCCCCATATTTCTTGCAGCCTAACCACTTATTTGCCTTGTAGCTCACCAAAACAAACAAAAGAAACAAGTCACCCTGTGAACTATCCTTCTAGATAGATCTTGCACTTCAGTATACCCATCTGCACATCTGTGAGCAGCTTCTGAAAGTCACAAATAAGCACTTCAGAATATTTTCAGAATATTTTCTCTTCATAGAAAAATTCAAGCACCCAACTTACTACCATGACAGAAAAAATTATTTGCCTCAAGTGTTACACAAATGAGGAGTGTAATACTTTCAATGTTATTATTATGATAACATGGAAAACTGATATGGAGTGATAACACTGAAAAATCTGCATTACAAAAAAGTTTGATTAGGAATATTTTCTATTTATGAAATACCACCTCATTCTGTTTCATCTGACACTTTTTTAGACTACGATCAGGTTGAAAAATTAATCATCAGAAGATTTTTTTTGATCCTAAAACAAATGAAACCTTTCTCTTCCATCAGCGTCTAAAACCATAACCCATGTTGATGAAAAGGAAAAAAAATATATATGTGCATATGCATGTATCAATATACCCTTCCCTGGCTATAATCATATACGAAAAGAAGCAAAATCCTTGCCAGAAGAGCTATTTTTTTWAAAAAAAAATACACACTGCAATCAAATTATAAACAAAAATATGTTGGTTGCTTAATCTAAAAATAAAACAAAATCCAAGAACACAGACTGTAAAAGCAGAGTATCTGCTGGCAATTTTCCCCCTTTTTTAAAAAAGCACAGCACACAAGCCACTTACTTTGGTACTACATTGCTGACTTTTTACACTCCTTCCTACCCCACTCCCAGAAGTCACACAGCATTTAACTGCAACCCATTTTGCTAGTGTAAAACACAACTGCTCAAACTTTTTGCTTATTTTTCCTACATAGTTTGGAAGGAGTTTTAACATTTAAAGCCACAAATAAAGCACCAGAAAGGCTATAGGATAAGTTTATAATGCAAAGCTTGCATCAACATGGTATACAGGAGAAAAGCAATTTTAAGCACTGCTGACAAATGACAGGATGGCCCAGGAGACTCCAGAGGAAAAAAATGGTGGTAGTGAGAAATCTTTTTTTTTCTAACAATCTAAAATTAAGAATACTAAATACATATATATATGTTTATATGTATTTAGATTTTGCTATATATTTACCTCCTAAAATGTACTGACCAGTGTCTATGAACCACCAAAACACATCATTTTCAACTTCCCCGCTCCTCTTCTTAAAGACCTAACTGGTTGCAACAAACAATTTAAATATTGTGACAAACATCTTGATGCTTTCAAGGTTCCCAGAGTTTCATGGTCACAAACAATGGTTTTGATTGCTATGTTACAAGTGTCGCAACAATTCATCAAACAGAAAATATGCAACTCAACTACCACAGATTAGGACTATATCCCCTGGAGGCACCATGATGACCAGTGGCAACGCAGACTTCTCGCAGTTTGCTGCTGGTATTCTTAAATTTTGTTTCCAAACTCCATCATAAGCACTCTTCTGTAGTTGTATAAAGTTTTGAGTCAAGTCTGTCCACATTTACTGCTATGCTTAACATGATCAGGAATTCTCATACAGAATTATCTTCATAGGCAATAAATGTGTTCCAATCACTGCAAAGCGATAGGAAAAAAACAAAAAAAAAAAAAAGGTTTGGAGTAGAAAGAAACCTGGAGGGGAAGATAGTAAATAAACAACAAACAAGTTCAATTAAACTAGCTCCTCCCTCCAAGGAGCTAGAGCAAGACATCTGAATTCACACAGATTTAAGTAGGCATCCAAAAGTCACAACATGAAAGATAAGTGGATGCTGCCCAATGGACATTACATTTTCAGGCTTCCGTCTATCCCAGTTATATGACCTATTTTTAGAAAAACAACTCTTCATTTATTTGCTAAATTCAAAGAGATAACAGACTCATCATTCATCATCTCTCAAAGCAGAGCGTTCAGGGAAGGTTCATTATTCAGAACGAATTTCTGCTCGCTAAGTAGCCTGAATATAAAACCTACATAGTTAGGATTTACATCCCTACTGAATAGTCATCTTTGTTTCAGTGCAATGACTGCACAGAGTGGTTGTGTTTACAGTTGTGCTCAGAAAAAATGTATGTTTTGAGGTCTAGGCTTTTTACATAAATACCAGCCCCCAATTTCAAATCATATCACCGTATAGTTCCAGGAACGAAAATATCAAGATATAAAGACATTTGATGGCCAGAACCTATCTGTGACCAATTCTGGACGAATACAAGGGGAGAAATGGAAAAAATAAAAACTTGCACTCTAGCTGCTTCTTTGCTGACAAACCATAAAAACCATTCACTTGGATAATTAGAGCAAGTAACATTGGAACATTAAGTAATTTTGTTCATATTTAACCCCAAGAAGACAAGCTGCTTGTACAATTATTAATGTTACTTCACAAGAATTAACTAGGATCTTCCAGCAGAATTTCCAATTTGTATTTCCTATATGAAGARCACCACATGTCTTAAAATAATCAGATATACAGTAACAACCCACGCCAATGTGCCTGTTGGTATATTCCCTAAAAGAATAAATTTGTTGGAATAATACATCTGTGCTTCCATAAAAAAAGGCAGTGAAATAATCCAAATCTGAACAGATTAGAACTGTAAATAGCCAAGATAGAATAGTAAATACACTCCAAAAGCTAATCTTATAGCTGGAATTTGAAATTCAAACTTAAACAACTATCTCAAAATAACCGCATCACAATACACTTAATGGGCCAGGGCATATTTAAATTGATGGAAATACCAAGCAAATGGAAATACCAAGTCAAATGCACAACAGATGGTCACTCTAAACTCTTCATTACCCTCTAACCCTTTTATTTCTAAAGTATAAAGAGAAACAGCAAATTTACCATAGCCTGCACAGGAAAACAAATATTTAATAACAAAGATAGATAGATTTTTTTTTTTTCAACTAGTGAAAAATAACCCAGAAACACTTACATACAGTAAACAGCTGTGGCCTTTATCATTCTAGCAGAATGAAAAGAAATGACTTATCCCTCTCCACAAAAAATGATCTAATCAGTTATGAGGGAAGGGTGCAGACACCTGCATAAGGAAGTACATGGAGAAAGAAACACATTAAATGAAAGCTGCCTCTCAGAAAGCTACAGGGAGAAGTGCATTTACAGAAGAGCTACAAATAAAAGTGTCAGGGAGGACATGGGGGAGAAAAGCATGCACAGAAAAGCAGATGTTCCAGAAAGGAAGCTGGATAGACATGACATCCCATTCTTTAATACATTATCTCCATTTCCTTCAACCTGTCTGCTCTTAGTCTCTTACACTACACATTGCCTCCCATCTCCTCAAACACATCATCTCTTCAAACATGTCCTTCTCTTTTGTGAAGACGCCCTGCTGCAAGTCCTTTTTGCATGGTTCTGCGGGAAGACAAAATACTGCTCTCTGTATCTCTTTTACTTTACATTGTTGAAATACATTTTATTTGATGAGTATTTATTAGGAATGAACGGTGAACTTGTTAAGGGCCAAAATTCCCCATTTCCTCTCCAGAGTCTAACCCACAGTATGTTTCTAAAGCACAGTTGCAGCCACATATGCACATCTCACCCCTGCCTCACTACAGCTGCAWGGGCAATTCTGTTGCAAATGCTTTGCATTTATCTGCAGTATATAGAGCAATGAACCAAAGTGCACAGTATCCACACGAGGTCATTAAAGGCTGCTATCAGAGGACAGCCCAGCAAGCTCCTGACTGCAGTTACACCATCACAGCAGCAGTTAGAGCATAAGAAGTCCCTTCCACACAAGTGGCAGAAGCAAAATACCTGGCTTTTCCTAAAAATGGAGCTGGATCAGCTTGTGAAGGAGGTTCTAGAGTTRGCACCCCACAGTATCGAACAAACATCAGAACTCAACTCCTTTCCACTCCATTTTCCAATTACTCAAAATTAGATATCTTGCTTGAAAATGTTTGAAGTTGCCAAAAGGTAGCTTCCATATGAAGATGTATTATCAATTTTGTAAGTGATAATAGCTTGAACGAATTAGCAATAAAAATCTGTCCCTTCCTGCTATCGTTTTACAAATGTGTATATTCACACATGCACAGGCGTGTATGTATATCTATATATACACCTTCATACATTATACCTATATATATACACACACTTTTTTTTTGGGGGGGGGGGGGGGGGGGGCAGGAAGGGGAAGGGGGATGCTGTGTGGGATAGCTCATCAGTTTGGATTCTTTAAAGAATAATCTGAAAGCTATTCTTAGTTTATTGTTTTCTTGTATGCAACTGTATTTCTCTTAGAGCTGGTGTTTCTGAAGTGTTATTAAGAAATCATGTGCAATGCAAAGAAATGAAAAAGTGATTTGTGGTGTTCTCAGTGGCTAATAAGTCAGATGACTACTCCAGAATTAATTTAGCATTTACATTTGAAGCAAGCATAGAGGCCAGCTAACAAATTTTGTTAGGTTCATATCACTCCAGAAGGAAAAAGATATAATATATTGAAGTCTATTGAGATAAAAAAAAGTGTGCTGAAGAACAATTGCTATCGCTATCCTGAAGTGTTTCCATAGCAGCTGAAACAATTACTAAATCAAAGCAAAGAAATAATATAAAAGCTATCCACCTGAAGACAGGCCGTAGATTGTTAGATTTAACTTGTTCATTTAATCATTTAACATCATCTACTTTCTAATACATCACATACATCTTTGCAGTTACGCTCATGGCAACACAGAAATTTATTACAGTAAGAGGAGTTTGTTAAAGAGTATTTATGACCAACTCTGCTTTGATTACTGTGGCTTCATGTCACAGAAAATGTAAAGCTTGCTATATATGCTTCACAGAATGTGGATTTCCACAGTAGAGCAAGTTTACTTATTTAGTCCCACTTTCCCACATAATTAAACAAAAAAATCAAGCACTACACACAAGCTCTTTTTTCTTTTCCCTCCAGAAACTCATCACATATGACTTTCTCAGTGACATCAGAAAACAGTAATACGAATCTCTGCTACAGACTATCCCACTGAGTGGGCATCTTTCATAGCTTCCCTTTAAGCTTTCCCAAGATGCATTTAATTAAAAGTCATTCTCAATTTTAGGAATGCCAACATCCATGGCTTAAAGTCACAAATGTTTGACGCTTCAGCCTCATCTGAGAGCCATCCAGAAAATCATCTGTTTATGTATTAAAAGGCATCATCACCACTATACAAACATAAAAACTGTTTCCATGTATTCTTTTTCTACCCATAAAGAATCAAATGTAACCACTTTTTTTTTTTTTTTAATTAAGGCCACAATTCCTCTAGAACAAGCCTCCAGAAAAGAGGAAACAAGAATATTTTGACAGCAGTGCATAACTGGTCTTKCATTTACCTCCAGACAGGTTATAGAGAAACTAAACAAATAACAACTCCCTCTATAAATGAAAATAGAACACAACGCTCTCCATGGTAAAAAGAAATACAGAGACACTTAGGTGACAGCGAAAAAGGGATGGTTCTAATGTAAGTACTTTTCTCCTTATGTCAATTCCCATAACTGCCTTTTAGCTKCACACACATACGGTTTCAGGTCAACGGGAAATAATGGCAGTATTTACACTCTCCCTTCCCATGGGAAATCACCCCCCAGCAACAGATCTGGTCTACTACCACTCACTTCTATAAAACAGATTCAATCTTAAAAGCATCTCTGATTCAACGCAGGGCCCTGAGGACCTTGTGGGTTTAAAAAGCCAAATCGCATATTATCCTGTTTAGAATGAGTGCTCTCATAGTACACAATTTTGATCTTAAGAGCAAACAAAAAAAAAGCCAGTATCATTAAGCAATACTTAAAATTTTATGTGAGAAGCTGAGTCAGAAATATTCTGTGGATAACAGAAAATATTCAGGTTTATCTACTATGTCCCAAACAAGAGAGAGGGGCAAGAAAGCCAGAGAACAACTAAGAGCGTATGAGCACCTCAGCTGGGCAAACTAACAGGTGGGGCAGTTTGAGTGCAGGGGAGGCCGTGCAAATGCACAGCAAAAAGAATAAAGTGCAAACAGCCTAGAAAGAAGAGGGAGTGGAAATGCAGATAAACAAGAAAGGTGACTTTGGTCACAATATTTCTGTACAACCTAAAGAAGAACAAGACAGGTAAGGACTCAGAGGTGAATTCATATCTCTGCTTCTTTTACCAGGAGCAGACAAAAGCTTAGAGCTGTTAGTATCTGTATTAGAAACTTAGCTCACAAATACTAATTTTAAGCCTGAAAATATCAGCCTATTGACACWCCTTATCTTTTCTACAATATCTCCTCCCCCCTCATATAACATATGAGAAAACATTGGAGCAAAATTTGGTAGGTTTAACTTGGACAGAAATTTCTGAGTTTTAACTTTACTCTAATCTTGCCCAATTTAGAAAAAAAATGAAAATTTTCTGCATRTTAAAATACATAAAAATTCCCTTCAGTCATGTCTTTTCTGTCATTCATCCACACAAGCAAAGTGACCCTGTGGTCTTTAGAACATGCAAGAAATCTTTAAGTTCCCTCCAAGTGAAGTTTCAGAAAGCAGTTTAAGTAGTATCATGTCTTCATATCAACAAGTTGCTTTTAGCACAATAAAGATAAATCAGATATAACATTTACAGGCAGGAAAAAGAAGTTTACAGATGTCAGTATTTCCTGATAGAAGTGGTTGCAAATGTGATCTGCAGCACAGTAAAATCCTTAGCATTATCCACATACTTGACTTGACAGGTAAACTGCCTCAAAGCTGATGAAGAGACACCCTCATTGCTCACAAAACTTGGGCTGAAATGGGGAGAAATCATCGCATACTTTTTATTTTATGAATAAGGTACTGYCCAATTCACTCAGGTTAAAAAGGTCCTGCACCTCAGATTCCAAGCACTGACACACATGCTGTTTCAGGCCCTAATCTGGTAAGAACTAGTACTTCAAAGCTTAGTGAAACTTCCCTGATTTTTTTTAAGAGATATAGTGCTTTTTTCAGATTTTCTAACTCTCGGCATGGGTTTTGGTTTTTTTTATGAAAGAAAGCTAAAAAGCATGAGGTACAGACATCTTGGAATGTTTTCTTATTCCTCGAGATATTGACTATGAGCTCCAGAGACCCCCAAGCCAGGCATTTCAATGAAATAACTGCTGACTTATCCCACCCTAGGGGAAATACAACCGCCACGAAACACACGGCTCACCTTTGAAATCCCACTCTACCTTAGACAGGACCCCACAAAGCAAGCAAGCTCTGCAGTTTCTTTATCAGACCAAGCAAAACATGCCCGTTATTTACAATGTCAAAGGACCGAGGAAAGTGCTTTTCTGATGCTTCAAACCACAGGTTCTACAACAACAGGTGAACTCTGAGGAGTCAGAAGTGGTATAGCCCGCCATGAAGTATTTACGGACCTTATCTACATAGGCTTCTGTAAGAAAATCCTTAGCAGGTTGATAACTTCCCTCAAGTTATTCAAGGGAGCTGGTAGGGCACATTTGTGCCAAGACACAAGGAGAACTGCAGCAAGTCACGAAGGAGACCCGAAAGGGAGAGATGCACTAGCTTGGCCAGCAYCTAGAAATGTGTAATCTAGTCTGTAAGGCAAGGCAGCCCCGATCGCTTGAAGGAGCATCTCTCGGCAGTGCTGTTCACGAGCTGACCTGTAACACTGTCACTAGACGTTCTTTGCTTCATCCAAGTTAAATTTGGCAACTGCATGGTTTCTGTGTTTAGCTGAATAATGCTAGTATACACAAATTACCGAAAGTCTTCTAATAAAATCCAAACGGCATACTGGGAAATAAGTCTTTCGCTCTGCTGGATAAGACAGTACTGCAGAATTAATCGCTGCAGTCATTACTGTACATACACACACACGAAATACGCAAACTGGTGTTACAGACCGTGCATCCCCCTCAAAAACAACAACAGAAAACGCGCAACACGGCGCTCGGCGGCCGCCGACGCGCTTGGGAGCGCGGCGCAGCCCGGCCGCCCTGGGCAAACAGCTCGCGAGCCAACTCCGCCAGCGGCGCCCGCCCTCCCTCGTCCCTCCCGCGCGGCGGCGGCCGCGGGGAGCGACGGAGCGAGGGAGGAAAGTTCAGCCGCGGCACCGGCCGCGCGACCGAACCGGGGCCGACCCCCCGCGCGCCCTCCCC
>PTEX01000020.1:3198529-3239730 GCA_003342815.1 Eudromia elegans
GCGCGGCCGCTGCGCTCGCCCTGCGCCCCGCCGCGAGCCCGGGGCGGCGGCACTGGGGGGTGCTCCGCTGCCGGCACCTGCCCCGCCGCGCGGCGGCCGTTGGGGCGGCCGTTAGGGCGGCGCCTGCGCCGTGCGGCGGCCGTTGGGGCGGGGCGCGGGGGGCGAGGGGGCGTTCCCGTCCTCACCTGAGGCGGCCCCGGCCCCTGCAGCGGAGCGGCCGGGCTGGGTGCGGGGGGCGATGCGCAGCTGGCGGTTCCCGTGCCCGCGACATCCCCCGGGGGGGGTCTTGGGCGGCGGCACGTTGTGAAGCAGCAGCGGGGGCGTTAGTGGGAAAGGTAAAAGCACAGCGAGCCCCGGAGCACCCTGGGGCTCCCTGGGGGCGCGGGCCCGCAGCGCTGCTCCGGGAGGCCGGCCCGGGGCTAGGGCCACCCCAGGCTAACGTAACGATGTGTTCAGGTGGTGCGTGCAAACACTGCCGCGTGTGTTACCCTAACTTCACTGCCCTCTCCCTCGCTTCTAGACCCGTTGCCAATGCCCTATTTAGATATTCCCAAGGCATGCCAAAAGGTCTCAGCTTGTCGTTTTCTTACAGAGACTTGATATTACTGGTTAGCGGGCTGGGGCTTATACATCGTTCTCCGTGTTTCTCCAACACACCAGATCCTATCCTGAGGTGTCTAATCAGCTCAGACTGCCACYCACTGCAAGGTGCTTGGCACCGGTGAGTCCCCAGCCCTTCTGCCCTGTGCAAATCATCTTTTATAGAAACAGGGTAGAAAGAGGCTCCTGCTGCTTGTGGTCACAATCAACAGCAGGCACTTCATTTTCTTCTTTTTTTTTCTTTTTTTTTTTGATATTTGGAGGGGAAATTAAATTTTAACTCACATCCCGAGTGGTGTGGYGTGCCTCGGGGTCTTCGACTCCATTTGAACGTTGTGGAGCAGATATCACAGTCCCGTGAAGCTCATTTGCATGCCATAAGCAACACAGGCGACCTTAAGCATTGGGAACTGCTCACAGACACSGCTGTGTCTCGAGTGAACCACATCAACTGCAGTGCAGAGAGGAGGGCGCTCACGGCAGGCCTGGTAGCACTCAGGACTGGCCTGGCAGAAAACCAGGCCAGGCTCATGTGGTGCTAAGTGCACCTTCTCTCCAGMCCCCTTGTCTCTCCCAACATTGGTCATGGAAGTAAAAGTCTGATGTTCTAAAATATGTAAAACCTAGGCTTCTGTGACGCGCATCAGAAACTCTTGTGATTCGGACCAGYTGGCCAAACCAGAGCTGCAGCACTGTATTTATGGAACAGCCATAGAGATGTGGATATCCCATTAAATCATAGACTGAACATGAGATAAAATGCAGGCTAAAAGACCTTCTGGGAAGAGCTGGTAGTGGAAGGAGATAGGGCGGGTTCGGTAGTGCCCAGCCTCTCTTGGAGTAAAACAATTCCACCATTATTTCGTATCATGTTACCAGCTGAGCTATCTTTAGGATAAGCCGTGAAACGAGAGCCTCGAGCAACTGCGGGTATGGAGGATTCCATGACATGTTTATTGCAAGAGGAGAGGTATTTAAGCAAGTATTTACATTCTGCTCCGTACTTTCACATTCTGCCTCTCTGCATCCTCCCTTCCTTTTCATTTGGGAAGGCCCTAAAGTGACACTATTTGCTCTAAAGTCCTTGTCAGAGTGCCTACATTTTACTTGCTTTATAGGTCCAATGAGAGCTTCAGTCTGTCCTTCTACAGCGCTCAGCTGYGTTGCTGCTAAGTCTCCATTAAAATAGCCCTGCACTGCACCATCTGCATCTCCTGGCATTCTCCAGTCTCTTGGTCCTAACCTGTGTGGCAGTTGTGGTAGTCAYTCCTGCAAGTAACCAGTCTGGTTGATAGCTTTGCCATTATGCTAGTTAGAGGGTAACCGGGAAAGTGCTCATCAAAATCCAGTAACTAGCAGCAAGATGATGGGTCTTTAACCATCGGTGACACTTGTTGGCCATAGATAAATGACACAATGCAATGGGATAAGCTGTGGATAAATAACTAAATAAAAGGTGCAATGTGGTAAGCAATTTATCATTGCCATTTTGTTCAGAGTTTCATTTTGATTCAAATATTTTCTAATGGCTTTTTTTAAAGCTTCATAATGGAGCAGCTACTTAATTGGGAGAGTGAGCTGACTTGCCACCCATCCAGAGACTCCTACTGTACTGTTTTCACATTTCCCATCTAGGAATTAGAGGCCTCTTTCTTGTCTTGCTTTYTGTCACTGCAGTCATATTTATGAGTTTTTCCTGTCCTGGCAGACTTTCACTAGATGCAAAGGAGTGCTCTAAATTTCATTTGCATGCAGCTAGGGTTTCCCTTTTCTGCAGTTCTGAAGAGATGTTTTAGGTCTTTACTGAGTAACCGAAACAAGCTCATGTTTTGCAGGCTTCTGCCAGAATACATTTTGCTACAGTCAGGACTAAAAGAAAATTGCATAAAAGCATTCAAACAAAGAGCAATTATTGGTGTGAACCCAAATGTCTGTGTTAATAAAACCAGAGAAAAAAGACAGCTAGAGAAAATATGACATACCTTTACTTAGTCTTTCACATATTAGTTTGTTTGGGKGGGAGGGTTATTTGCTAAACCTATAAATGAAATGGAATGGTTTGTGAAAAAGAAAAAAAAAATTAAAGGAGATCTTGTTTTCATCAGAGGCACTTGTTGGATTACGACATTCATGTAGCTCATGGCAACTACAACTTTATTTTCCCCAAAAGCATATCGGTCATATAAGCAGGCCTAATTTCACTGTCTTTCAAGACAGCTCTGTACAAATCCACATCATGAGTGAAATSCAGAGGTAATGCTGAGCTACAAGGCTAAGGGTAATTTGCATTTCTGTGCCATCTTTCAAACAGAAAGATCCCAAAGCAGTTTCCTTCAAAAGGAAAGGAAAACTATCTGTGGAACTGTTTTACCAATACTGAAATGCAGCAGCAGATTTAACAACAGAGAACACCACCAAACATCTTAGTCACACAACTGAATGTAAGGTGAGAGGTACTTGGACCAAAGCAACAGCCATGATGCTGCTGAGAGTAGAAAGTCGCTCAGCTYGCAGGAAGGGTCTCATCTTTTTCCTAACGTCTTCCCATACTTATGTCTGTTTATKAGTCAGAGTGGTTGGGCAAAACATCTGACCAGTTTACAGAAGCCCTGAGAAAAGGCACTGAGTCCCAAACATGCAGAACAATGAATTTCTTGTTCTGATACTTCAAAAGTCAGATAGTGACACTGAAATGAAAGCATTCAATTAAAGACTGCTTCTTCTGCTCAGAAGGCACTGTTGCTTCATGACATAATAGTAAAGTGTTGGCTATCCTCATCTTGATCGGGGCAAGCTAAAAAGAAAAAAACAAAAACAGGTAGTTAATGTCAAATGTATCCCAGTATTTCATTATATAAAGATGTTTTAAGATATTTTCATAAGAATTACTTGTAGCAATATTCTAACACATTGCTGAAGAGACAATTTGCCTACATTCCCTTTAAGTATAATCAAAGATCAGAAGGAATCCATCTAAAAATTAAGTCACTTTGACCCAAAAAGTGACTAATGAAGAGAACCCTGCCTAAATTCACAAACCCATTTACAAACCTTAAGATTTATAAGAATTATAATCCCAATAGGTATTATCTCGAGCCGCTCTGCACGCTTACAAATGCAGCTGAGCTTGCCTGGCTGGGCGCAGACGTGTTTGAAGCCAGAGTGGCCCAACTCCTTTACGAGCTTGAACATTTGAACTCTTTTCATAGCTGCAGAACAGAAAACATCTGCCTTAGCTGCTGATGGATGGAGCCATTGGCAGATGTGGCAGAGTCACAGCTTAGAGGCCCAGAGACTATTCTTTTCCACTGGTGGGAAGCCATGCAAGGAGAAGTTTGCTGGGCTAGGCAGGATTTCTTTGCCCTGGCAACTCATGAAAGAATAAGGCATATGTCATCCAAATTATTAATATATGGTGAAAATAATTGTTAGCCTATTTAATATAAGCTCTTTCATATTGCATGTGAGATTATTGCATTACAGCTCTTGGCAATTAAGAAAAAGCAAGAAAACCCAAGCCAKAAGTTAAGAATATATTAGTAGTTGCACTTCGCTGCAATTTCTCCTCCTGTTGAAAGCACAACAGATGTTCGACTCTGTGTTGATGGTTTTGGGGACAGGCATAAAAAAAAAWATGGTAACTGTCAGACAATCATATGAGTACTCTGTTTACGTATACAAGTATTCTCACTTTCACAGATGAGCAAAACACAATGAGAGAAGAGGCTGAGCTGTACACTGGGGTCTATCAAGGCTGCCCTGGTTGGCGCAATGCAGAGGCAAGAGTCCCAGCCACCACAYGGGAAGGGCCTTGAGCAGGGGGTAAGGATTCCCTGCTCCCCCTGMAATCAGAGGGGAGCAGGGGGTACTTTGAAGACAAGTAGGAAGAAAACGGAGAACTGAACTCTTGTCAGGCCTGATCCTCTGCAGATACAGGGGACCGTGTTCCTACCTCAGCCTGGGCACCAACTGTACTAAACTTATCCCAGCACCATCACAGCACAAATCAGGAACTACCTGCCTAAAGCCCTATCACATCCAGCCTGMACTTGTGCTCAGGCTGGGATCTTATTTATTGGAGAACTGGAGCCAATGCATTTGATCATTTATTATGGATTTTTCAACATGTTACCAGCGTGTGTCTAAATGTGGAGAAATTAACTGCTTGCTTTGCTCTCAGYAGAGCTTTGCTCTTGTCTCAGGCTTTGCTGGGAAATGGAATTAAGAGAAGAAAAAGAAAAAAAAAAAGGATTTGTGGTTTTTCAAACAACTGAGCAGGTTTATACAGTCATCCAGAAAGRGTATAAAAGGATATTGAATTAACAAGTTGACTTGAGACATTGTGATTAAAATTTTGCTTTCGCCATCACTCTGAAATGTTAGCAGTTGATATTGTGCATTCTTGGCAATGGATGTTTTATCACATTTGAAGAACAGAGTAGAGACACTCTCAAATACGGAGCACTAGATCTACACCAAGTAGCTCCAGTGACAGAAACTAATAAAAAAAAATGAAGAAAAGACAAATGTTCATCACACTGACCCAGTTTTAAATTAAAAGAGAATGGTCTGTAAAAGAAAATGGTCTGTAAACAAGTGTTGGCCACACTGTGCAATTGAATTTATCCACCTCCACCAAGTGTGGAAACACCAGAGTGCATCTGCATAATGGTGCAGGCTAACATTATGAGAGGCTGGGCCTTCACACGGCAGCGTGGCAGAAGCTCCTCTACTGAAGGAAGAAAACGTGTCTCTCACATCAGAGAAACAGGTAAAAGCACCAAAAAAAGACAACACAGAACATTTATTCCTTCATTCAGAAGCTGTCTGAAATTCCAATCCACTGGTGAACCATTTTGGATGAAAGAGTGAATATGCCTGGTCTCCTTAACCAGTCACACACTTTCTGAGAAAGCCTCTTTTGCCATGGGAAGGAAAGGTGAGCACATTTTATTTTCAGATGGGCACCAGAAGAAATGGTGCATAGCTTTATCTAGCACCCAAGTCACTCTGTCAAGCAACGCTCTCGCTGAGCACAGCACTGTTAGCTCCTGATGTGTCCTCGTTCCCTCGAGCACTGAAAGCAAATGGGCATTTTATCCTTTCTCTTACCCGTCTCATGAAAATTCAAGTTCATCATAAGCATTAAAACTCTGGAGTTTTCAAGCATGCTGAATGGAGCTTACCTTAGAGGACAGGAACAGAGCCAGGTACAGCTAGAGTTTAGACGTAGTTCCCTGGAAAGATGATTCTTACCCAGCTGYGTAACAAGGGCCATCCCCATCTTGCATGATGAAGAAACTCCCTACTTTCCAGGATGAAATGTTTAGCTGAGGTGGTTATTCGTGTACCTGTAACTGCCTTGAGGCACATGTGCACATGCTACAAAACTGTTCACATAGAAAAATACACAGTGATATAACCACCTTTGGTAAAAAGACAAAGACAACAATCCACTCAACTCACAAAGACTCTAACCCCTTCAGGCCTATCTTTAGGCAAAACAAAACAAAAACAAGAACCAGAAGAAAAGTAAAAAACCACCCTGCACATATAAGAGCTTGGCAGATGTCTCTTGGGATCCCAAATGGGAGCTGTGCCTACGGGCTGCCTTTGGCTTTCTGGCTTGACTTTTTCTACTGCTTCCTTTAGGCGGGCTGATTAATCGTTCAGTTGTAGATCTCAGCTATCAGCTAATGTGTAATTTTACACAATTACAATCAAAAGCTGATGAGACCCCCACTGCCAGCATGAAACCTGGCTTCCCACTCACCATGCAGCAGGGTTCTTTAATAAGGCTTGTCACAGCAGGAAAGGGGCCCATTTCAGTCCTGCTCATGGAAACAGAGGTTCAGAGGAGACATTGGAAGGAATAAGATCACTGAAAGTAAAAGAAATAATAAAAGAAATAAATCTGGCAATATGAGCGGGGCAAATGAAGTAAAGCTCAACAGAATAAGGAACACAATTAAGGGGAATAAACATGGGGCCACTTTTCTATTCTCTCTCATGTCCACTTGTTGTTATAGCAGCATGAAAGAGAGATAAAGCCACACTAGCAGCTTCCTMCCCAGGAGCTCCAGGAGAGATGAGTGCCCCCCTCATCCTCTCTGCCTGCGAGGCAGCTCTATTGCTATGGCATCTGTCTGCCCAGAGCAGGGAAAGGTCTAGGATCACACCTCCAGCAGGAATTATCACAGGCATATTGCTCGCCAGTTATGGGAGACAGGCTCTCTTCGTTCATTCAGGAACAACATCGTTAATACAGAGGTGAAAGACACTTCTACACTGAGCCTTTTTGGAAGACAGGTGCTAGCTTGGAGCTCATGCTAACCCAAAACGTTGTCTATAAAGACACAGCGACTCMCTGCACCCGGCCAGAAGGGCTGGTCCTCTGCCTCCTGGAGCTTCACTTTTTCTCTCACCGACTCCTTTCTCTCTATGGAGCAAGACAGTGTCAGCAAAGCTTACATATGTACATTAGGGAACTTCAGCCCAATGCAAAGAAACTAAAAGTTGGGGATACTTCATTTTGCCTCATTTAGGTGTAATTAAGGAAGCTGACATGGACCCCTGTCTCTCAGTTTATTCCTGGGTTTTGCTAGCTTATGTAACAACTTTCACATCAATTTAAAATCCCATAAGAGTATTCAGGCCAAGTTTGAAGGTTAGCTAAAGGTCACAGGGAAACTGCAGTAAACACACAGGAGGGAGCACAGCAGCAGCAGCAGAGGAATGGACTGGATGCCTTTTCTAATGATAGGATCTGCTACTGTAGCTGGATTGGCTGTTGAAGGAAAAGTGACAGGAACGTTTGAGTGCTACCCACTCAATATGCTGCTATGTGGGCACCTTTGCTTTTTTGAGCTAGAGCTCTCTCATCACCGATGACACCCAAAAATTAGAAAATAACATAACCCAAAATCTAGATACAAGAACTCGCAGCACTGCTGAACTTTGCACAGTTGAATTAAATGTCTAATTGGATTAGCAAACAATAATTTGAATTGTTGGATTTGCCACACAATAGTTTTCACATGCACAACAAATCCAAACATGTGCAAATACTCTCTCTTAGTGGTATAGCTTGAATTTCCTAGATCTCAGAATTATCTTTCCAAAACCATCCTTAAAAACACATAAATGAAAAAAAAGAAGCGGGGGATATTTCTCAGGACCACTTAAAAAAAAATATTCACAGAAAATTTGCCCTACGGCTGTGATTTCCAATAGTAAATACTAACTTAGTATGCCTGACTTGTAGGTCACACAAGCAGCATGACTTTTCAGACTGTACTAAGCATTTCCCCCTTGCAAATACCAGTCTACGTGAGGAATTTGAACTGGGAAGCAATACCAAACATTTAAAGTTATTAGTCTTTGTCACTGTTGTCATTGCACTTACTCTGTATCTGCTGAATTATCTAACCTACAAATTAAAAGAAAGAGCTAAGGCTTCTTAATCTTGAGACAACCTGAGAGGCAAGGTGCCTAGAGTAGAACCAGCAAAAAACCAGCATGGGTTTAGCTAGATTAGTGGCTTCTGATCTTTCCAGACGATGAACTTTCATGCCTGACAAAGGGAAAACTGATTTAGATGTCTGACATTTTGCAAACATGGTTAAATTTTAAAGAATGAAAACACAACAAGGAAGCCTGGTACTTGTCAGAATGCAAAACCCCAGGCCCAATCGGGTGGCTATTTGCTAAGAAACGACAAGGAACTGGAAATGCTGCAAAGTGATTTTTTGCTCGAAATGCCGGCAAATATGATTCCCAGTAATCATTTCTAGCAGAGGACAGGCGGCATTGTTCCTGCCCAGCAGCGTGAAAGCAACAGCGAGTATGCGGAATTCGGCCCCAGACAAAGAGCTCCGCGCTGTTTGCTCGGCCGCCGAAGGGTATTGTTTCCCTGAACACAATAGGGGCCGGAGCACAATCTTTCTATACCAGCTTAAATAATCCTCGATCAAAGAGCAACAGGGTGGTATTAAGAGTCAGACTGCTTAAATCTTCTTCAGAAGAGACTCGGGAGTCCCAAGCCCAACCACTGCTCCGACACGGCTTAGGTGAAGGGACTGYGCCTTTCTCATGCTCCTGCAGGAAGCAAGCGGTAGGGAAGGAGCAGAGCAGGGCCATCGTCTCAAGGGAGCTTCTCCCTGAAAAAGAAGGACCACAAATGATCCTGACGGAGAAGCACCATCTCCTCCTGGCGTCCTGGCAGCCCCAGGAGCGGTGGGAAGGGCAGGAGGCGCAGCCCGTTCCTGGGGTGCCTTTGGCTGTCACGGGCTTGATGTTCCAGTTGCAAGCGGTCTCCTGTCTTGCCTCTGAGGTGAATGCCTTCATTCACGTACCAGATCATCAATGCTGCTTGTGGCAAACTCCCTTCTGGCCCAAGAAGTTCAAAAGTGACTAGGGGGAAAAATGAGCATGACAGAGAGGGTCGTCATCAATTGCCTACCGCAAGGGAAATAAATGAAGGCTGTGTGATGACAAACGTGTGCCTGTGAGAGCATGCATTTGAGCAGATTCATGCTCTAGTCACCCCTCTGTGGAATGAGGCCAGCTGCCCAAGACCTCCCTGGCTGTCTTGCCAGCTGCAGCAAGAAATAACCATACCAAGTTCAGGCTCAGTCGGAGAGTCACAGGCAGCGAGCAGGGCAACCCCTCCTGTGGGGCAGCTCCCCCCACAGATACTGCTTGCTTCTCTTGGGGAAATTCTGACCAAAACCCATGTGCAAATAAGAGCCTGATGCAGGGAAGGCTCCGCAACTCTGTGGCTACAGCAAAGCTAATACAGTCGTACAGTTCCATCACAAAAATGGCAGTTCTGTTCACACGCTAGAAAAACARCATTTGGATGTAATGCAGTTACCGCCTGCCATTGCAATACAGAAATTGAGAAGTTTCCTACCTGCAAAGTTGAGGTATCTCCCAGACTGCAAAATATATGTATACACRAACACATGCACACATATGTAAGCTGCTGTTTTCACAGCTGTTTTCTGAAAGCACTCCCTGGTTGCCATATAGCTACAGCCTTCACTGTACCCAGAAAGAGGGCCCTRGAAAGGGCATTCTGTGTTCAGTCCTTGGTACAGCCACCTATTCCACCATCTTGCTCTGTAACTCATTTGAAGGAGGCTCTAGGTAAGCTGAAGCAGTTTACTGTCTGTGAAATAATGAACAAGGTAGGCAGCTAGGGTAAGCTGGGCACACTGGCATGCTTACAACGAAGCATTCCCAAAGCAGAGCTCACCTGCCCAAGACCTCAAACTTGCAATATTCATCTCTGAAGGCTTACAGAATAACATGTAGTGTGCACATACTGATCCTGAGTTATTTGGGCATGTCTGGCAGCACCACGTCAGCCAGCTTAACCAAATAATCAACTTGGTCTTAGTGCTTTTCCTCATTAAAGCATTTCACAAACTCTGCCTTAATTAAAGTTTACAGCACTCCTGCGAGTTAGTAGCATGTCATTATCCCAATTTTACAGATGGAAAAATGGCAACAGAGAGGTGAAATACTTTGCTGGAGGCCACAGAGGGAGACAGTTTTGGTTGTAGGATTAGCAATTGGGAGTTCTTGGCTCCGTGTGATGCAGCCAGATACTGACGGCTCCCATTAGGATCTCAGACAGATGCTGAAAATAACAGCCCCTGCCCTGGGGTCCTTTGCAGCTTCTGTGTGCTGCCTCTAAGGTGGCTACGGAGACAGACCTGCAATCTCCTCTTCTTGCCTACTCTTATTTTCCAGAATTGGGCCAGTATTGGTTGGGTATGTATTGAGACGGAAGAAGCCAATGACTTGACCTTGCTGTGACTATCCTGGATTCTCAGACAAACAGCTTCACCATAAACTTCAAGGGACCACAAAGAAGTTGCATCARCCTTTAAGGCCACCTCGACTGCAGAGCAGGGACCTTTGACCACTGCTGCGTTCTGGGTCGGGCCAGGACTTCGCCCAAGTCACGCTGCCTCACCCAGCCAAAAGCTTCTGGTGACCCCAGCACACATAGCAGGGATGATTAGCAAGATCATTTGGACACTGACCCAAACCCTGGGCTCCCTGTGGCCCATCTGGGTCAGGGTGTGAATTTCAGCCCTGARTCATGCAGCAGAGTCTTGAAGCTGGGATTCCCACCCCTCAGGCCACAGCCCTGGCCAGAAGGCTGAGATGGGTGCAGCTGACACTCCCACACCTTCCATTTTCACGTAAATGTTCAAAAGGTTTMATTTGTGCCACATAAAAAAGAGGAAACCCCCCTTCTATGTGTCAAAAGAAAAATAATCACCAGTAAATTAGATTATCACCCATTACTCAGAGGCTATCCTAGAAGTGAAGCTAGAAGCCCTGAGGGTGGAAGGGACTGGCTGTCTYCAGTCTCAGCTCCTGCTCAGAGCATGGTCAGCTATGGGGTCAGGCTGGCTTGCTTAGGGCCTTATCTACCCAGGTCTCAGCAACCACCMAGAACAAGGGTTCCACTACACCCCTGGACAAGCCGCCCAGCTATCCTCACTTGTTGTTTATTTGTCCTTATATTCAGTTAGAAATCATGGGCTATTGGACTATTGTCCTAAGAAGTAGTTTGTCATTTCATCTAGTTGTGGTCACCCTGGTTTGYTTTTCTCCTTGATTTCAACTTCTCATGTAAAAAAAAATAAAACCCCATAAACTTTTCAGTGTGAATTCTAGCACAGTAGCACACTGACAAGTCTTGCTGCAGCAGCCTTATGATTGCAATACAGACCTGATAGGAACAAGCTAACAAGTCTTTCTTTTTCTTTTTAAATACATCATCTTTTTAAAGACTCAAGTGTTATTTAACATCCTCTCTGCCCCTTTCTAATGAGGCATTGCTTTAAGATCCCTGTAATGGCACACAGATCAGAGGTCTCTAAAGCTTCTAAGTCTATATCACGTCTTAATACCCTAAGGCATAGGTATCATGATTGTGATTTACTGCTGAAATTCACCTATTATATTCATGGTGCATCAGTAATGTTAGTCACCTCCTGTTATTTGCTGGAAATTCTTTTATAGAAACGTAACTCAGTGTTACTCGGAGAGTTCCTTCTATATTTACTTCCCTGTGTTCGGAAAACAAAAACATATGAAGTATAGCGCAGGACCCATATTTCACAAAAAGCTGTAACTACCATTTTGCTGCTTCAGTTCCCCTCTACAGCAGACCCAACAACCATGKCTGGAATCCTCTCTCCTCGCAGTTATACCTGCACCAAAAGCCAGGACACCAGTATCCCATGTCATCCTGCAAACAGAAAAGGAAGTTGGGTCTGAATTTTCTCATTAGCCATGCTTGTTATAACAAACTATACCCTCATTTTCCTGTAGGAATCACCTCTAATCAGTTTGGTTCTACCTGTAACTGTAGAACTAATAACTGTGAAATATTCTGCTGTTTATTTTGTCTTGTGTACAGGAATTGCTTTACCTGCTGCATGCATCCACATTCGACTTCTGGAGGATCCTAAGATATCCCACTAACCTAGGATAATAAATACTGACATTTGAGAAAATACCTAAAAACACCCAACTTGCTTATTCTATAAAGAAAACTCCATTGACGTTTCCCTTAGCCTGGTAAGCAAGAGACCTGTGGACTTGGCTAAATGTGTGAGGAGTTGGTTGTAACTGGGAAGGGGCGGTGGGAAAGTGAGGGAAGTTTCTTGTGCCATTGCTCCTTGGAGGAGTTTTATTAAAAGGATACTTTCTGTGGAATGAAATACAGGGTGATCCTGAGCTAAAGCCCGTGTTGTTCACTCTTCAAACACTGCTGTTTTGCTTGTATATCTTAAGGTCCATGGCCTCAGCCATGGGCAATGAAAGAGCATAACCAGCGGCCTCACCTACCGTCGCTGAAACCCCATCCGAGTMATCCAAGGCCTTGCTCTGCTTTTTTCTCCCACGAGTTCCTCTTGTCTCTCCCTGCCCTCGCTGTTTTCCCTCTGTGCCTCTGCTTTTCATCTGACCTGGGCTTCACCAGCAGGAGGGAGCTGCTCAGGGCAGCAGCTCTGCAGTGCCCGGGATAAGGAAACGAAGCAGCGAAGCCTCCTCAGACCGACTGAGGGGTGGCCCAGAGCAGCAAAGGGCATTAGTCTGAAACTGCAGCTCGCCAACCAGCCCATAGCACCCGCTGTGACCGCCCTTGTTCCAGAGAACACTGACTGGGGAACACTGCCTTTTTTATTAATATATATAATAACTTTCACTTTTTTTTTTTAAAAAAAACACCTCTTTTTGTCTGCTTGCAGAATTTCATCACCTCCATTAGAACCATATGGACATAGCTACCAACTGGCCTAAGCACTGCTCGAGCCATAGCTGCCCTCCCTACTGGGACTGATATCCCAGTAGAATGAAGTCTCTCAACCTGTAATCCCATTTTAAGTGTTACCTGTTCAGGGTTTTACAGTGGGCCAGCCACATAATCACTCTTGGTCCTCTGCATCTMATATATCAATGAAAATTAATACAGAATTTTTCACCTGCTTCTATGCATTTAACTCCTGACATATACTAGTCAAAATGACACCACAGCCTTTTATAAGAGTGCAGCCACTGTCTTGAAGTGACATCCCTGTGTATCAGACATACAGTCTTATCATTTCATTAGCCTTCTAGAGTGAAGTGAAATTGCATTAAGAAARAAGTGAGAAAAAAAAATCAATATTATGGAGTTTCCTTTAAATTTAGCTTGGGGGGATGTTGTYTTGTGCTAGAAGCCTCCACCTGCTCCTGCCATCTAGCTGAGGAGCCCAAGATACCCACAAAGCAAAGGCACAGCTTCACCAAAGCTCAAAACCAACCTCAATCRGGATATCAAAGTCTGCAAAGGAAGTTTCACAGATTTCAATAGCATCACCTGCATCACCTGCAGAGACAGAATTACCCCCATAGGTAGGACCAAGGCCTTGAAGCATACATGTTTCAGGGCAAGGATTGTGTATCTGTGTTGTGCAAACTTCATAATCCCATGCTTAAATCACAGCAGACACCGTGTATTGAATCTGGAAGAGGGATCACAACCATCCTTTCCTCCCATGCCTAATTTAAACAGACCAGCTACTGCAGGAGAAATAGATAAAAGAAACAGCAAAACCCCACACCTTCTACTTTGCATACTGCTYGAAATAGTCCAGCAGCATGCAAAGGCTCATGCCATAACTAGTAATTAAACACACTCTCAATCTGTAAGACATATACTAGAAACAAGCAAATTATACAGTAGCACATCTTCTCTGCCTCCCCACAGAAAGGAAGGAAAGTAATCTCTTGCAGTAAGCAAACACAGCAGGGATTGAATCCTACCAGGTTTTTCTCCAAAGTATTATTTGGATCCTACATTATCTTCGTGCCAGTGCTGAAATACTACTGCATAGGAAAGAAGGATTGTGTTAGGAATGCTCACATCTGTGTATCCAAAAATTTAGGGGYACAGAATAATGTACCAGGTATTGCTGGTCTTTGAAGTTACAAACTATATTTGTCAGCTTGAGGAAAGCATGTCTGGAGGGACAGCCACCAGCAAAAAGACCGTCTCTAAAACCARTCTATCGGTAGTTTCAATCCCAGTGTTTAAGAAAGGAGATGTTCTTTTCTTCTTTAAAATAGCCACCTATTTTCTACCCTATAGGAGATGGAAAGTATCAGCTGCCTTTTAATTTTAGCAATAGGAAAACTATGAGAAGGCATAAAGCACRCGTTTAATAGGTGCTTAATGTTCCCTCAGATAGAAACAGCCTGGGAAAGCAGATGCCAACAATAAAGACTTCTTTTCTTCCAAGCACTGTTTTCCGCACCAAAGCATAACTCGCATTAATTATGTTTATAATTATTACAGGTAGCACGCCATAGCTTGGGCTTCTTTAAGTGAATGAGAACTACCATAGTTGCCCCACGAGTTCAGTTTGCCCGTCCTAGCAAACTGGGCTTCCAAGTCTGCCTTCTGACCCCAAGTATCCTTCCTTCAGGTGCCCATTCTCCTTTTTACTGACGCCTGTTATCATGGCAAAGGTTGTCAGTTTAAAACATTTAGGACAACACAATGAGCACTTTGTAAGCTGGAAGTGATTATATGAGGTCTATAGGTCTTTAGGTGGCATTTGAAATGTTGGGTTGCATTCTGGAATGTGAAATGTGCAAGTTGTGGTTAGCTACGCATGCCCAAAACAGCCAAATGACTTGCTTTTATGCTAAGCCATAAAACAATATCTTGCAAACTAACAAAGCTTCAGATTTAGCTAGAGAGTTATTTCTTAAAAATCCATTCAGATTTTTCACATACCTTCAATGTGAAGTRGGAGAAAAAAGACCATGAAGTGATTTTTGCTCTAAAACTTTCTTTCCGATTGTTTTTAAAACAACACTGAGTTACCTGTTTCACCATGAGCTTTATCTGAAAATGCTTAGACCATTGAGCCCACTGCCTTGAGATCTTCTGAAAGGGTCCCCTGTGCCGACCCACAGTAACTTCAGCAGTTCTATGTCAAAAGTAGGCAACTATTTTCTAAACATTTGCATTATTATTTCCACAGCTGTTTTCACACTTGACATGAATAAAATGTAGCCATTTTTACTACTACTGTGACAACAATAATTATGCCATTCCCAATTTCATATAGGCATGGCCATTCATGCACCATTTTCTCAGCAAAATGCAAGATATGTGAGAAAATTAACTTTTCTCCTCAAAAAGAAAATTGAAGAAAATGTGGATTTTTCTGAGTTCTGCTGGCAAGCACAATTGATTCAGTGTTCTTTTCATAAAAGAAAAAAAAAAACTGTCGGAGCTGCAAACTGCATCTTTCTAATAATACTACATGCATGCATAATTCATACCTACTTACAACAAAATACCATTCCTCTGAAAGCTGTTCAAGGCACATTCAGCATATTACTGGGGTCTGCCCAAGGCAGACCGAGAACCACTACATGGGATGCRGGGAAGCACAGAAGAGAGAACCACGAAGCAACCTGCAGCAGCACCCTCTACCATTTACCCCCTGTTGCTTATGAATACCGAAGAGCACTTGGCAACCCTACACACAGTTGTAGCAGCGAGCATCCGAGTACCCTCAAGCCAATGGCTTGCAGGAGAATCTGTTCCTTATTCTTTCCATTTCTTCCTGTTCTCCAGGTTTCTGCTCTGCCCCCAAGAAACAYTGGGCAGGAGGAGAGAAACTCCTGCAGCTCTTGTGAGAATGAGGATGCTGGCTAGAGCTGGCCTCGTCCAAGGTTGGGTTTGGCCTGYCAACCAGCTGCTGGGGGTTGTGATGCTGCTGGGGACGTGACTGCAGGCAGAAGGGTTCGACGTAGCGCCGGCAGCGATGACTGCCTCGCTTGTTTAGAAACAAGCCTGCACAATTTATTAGATGGAGCCATCTGCTTCTCAGCCATTCTCCTACACGAGCCCTGGCGATGAGTGACAAGAGAAACAATGAATTTACAGCAGTGGGGGAGAGGCAGCCACAGTTTGGTTCTCTTCCCCCGAGCTGCTGTAGCTCTCAAGAGAGACTTGGGAATATGTGGTAATAAACCCCTTCTAAATGCATAAGAGGGAAACTGAATATTCATGTGTCCATTTTACTTTGTGCCTTACAAGGCAGAATGAGAAAGGACTTAAGTGTTTGCAATCATCACTTCTAATCAGACTAAGGAAGATGAGAGGGCTTCCCCAGCAACAGCCCTGAGCTGTGCCCCAATCAATGGCCATTGGAAACTTATCAAGATACATCCACTGATTTCAGTACATTTTGATTGTGGCCGTGACCATATCTGCTTTCAATAAGGAGATTTCTATTAACTGATTCAGGTCTGGAACATGTTTTTTGATTCTTTATTTTTGTCACAAATACGTAATCCTCAGAGGAGAGTGACTTACTTACGGTCATAAACACAACTTCCCAGTTTCCACACATAATGTAAAGAACGTAGGCAAAACATCACCCTTTTCCCCTATATTTATCTGATCGGATCTGTTTAAACAGTTACAATTCCTTATCAAGCACATAAGAGAAATTGCTTTGTTCACATATAACACAAAAGCATGTACTAGTTGTACTCCTCCCATTCCAGATCTAAAGAAATTGTGGGCTCAAATCTTGKCTATTTTTCAAACTATACCTGTTGCTATAATAAACAATAGTACTTTACCTGCAAACTTTGAAAGGAAAAACAAATAGAATTCACAGGTCTTTCAGCTGAAGTTACTTTATAATTTAAGGCAATTACATAGCTAATAGCTCCAGCTAGTCACACAGTTAAACCGAGGAAAGAAATTGCTGCCATTTTWAAAAGACAGTTCACATATTCCTAAAAATGACTTTGTTACCTTGTGCATGTTCTACGAAGAACTCGGTAGGTATTTACAGAAATGGAGTATTTTCTCTATCTACTCAGCACTCTGATCACGCTCACAGMAGGGCCACCCATTTGCATCATCAGCTGCAGAAGCGCAGGTGTGGGTGGCCACCAGTAGCCCTTYGCATTGGTCCCTTCCTCCACGGATTCAAAGCCGTGAGTGCCATCAGCAGAGGGGTACAGGGGCTTGTTTGCCATGATTGACTGTGCRATGCTTTTCTGTGTGTTGGAAGTCTCTGCAACAGACAACTATATTCATTCATTATTAAAAAGGCCTGAGGCAGGTAAGTGCCCAGGTTGAGTACACAGCTGAGCAGGGCTGCACRTGCAGGGAGCACGTCAATGGGGAAGCTCCCACAGCAACCAAAATAAAACRCTGAGGACTGGGAGTGTCTCAAACCACGCTCCACTCAGGGCAGCGTGCCAGAAGCTGCTGCGTTCCTAAAACGTGGCCAGTCTGCGCTCTCTTAGAATCACAGGATGGACGAGGTTGGAAGGGACCTCCAGAGGTCATCCAGTCCAACCCCCCTGCACACGCAGGGTCCCCTAGAGCACGGGGCACAGGGTGGCATCCAGGCGGGTTTGGAAGATCTCCAGAGAAGGAGACTCCACAGCCTCTCTGGGCAGCCTGTGCCAGGGCTCTGTCACCCTCACAGGAAAGAAGTTCTTCCTCACATGGACATGGAATTGCCTGTGTTTCCATTTGTGCCCACTACCCTTTGTCCTATCACTGGCCACCACCAAGAAGACTTTGGCCCCATTTTCTTTATATTCACCCCCCAGGTACTTATACATACTGATCAGATCTGGAGACAGACATTTTAAACCCTTCTATTTGCCACCCATGGTCTTTTCCAAAGGTAACATTGGGTCAGTAGCCAGCTAACATGCCCAGGCGCCAAAAGGCTGTACCCYAAATCCTGCTTAGGAGGTTTTAGGTGAGCAATGTTCACCTCCATAGGCTGCCATGTATGGTGAGATGGGACTTGGTGGCACTCAGGCGTGCCCTGGAGAAGCCATCTCTGTCTTCATGGCAATGCTAAATTCTCAGCAGAGCACAGAGAGCACAGGTGATGCAGGGAAACACAATTCTAGCTTAAATGGGAGGGTGTTCATCTGGGGACACCAGAGRGGGACAGTGCTCCAAGCCCTCCTGCTTTGAGTGCATCTGAACAACAGACCCCTCATCTCCCTGTGCATGAGCTCACCAGATGCAACCACAGGTTTCCAGAGCCAAGTTTGCATCTGCACTCTCTCTCCCCCTCCATGAACACCTGATGGATGGAACAGGCGGGCGCACCATCCCCATAGAGGGACTGGGCCTGGCCGGTGGACCAGTTTCCCTAGAACAAGCAGAGGTTGGACTGGATGCCACCCCCGACGTGAGCCCTACCCGTGGGACAGGCGGAGGAGCCCCCAGCCAGCAGCTCCCTGGAGCAGCGTGGGGGTGAGGTAAGATCAGCATCAGCAGCCTCCGGGCAGCAGCACCCCAGGGCAAGGTTAGAAAGAGAACATCAAGTCCCTGAGGAATGYAAGCCTTGAAAATATTGGCACGTGCAAAATTAAGCTGCTGTGTCAACTTTGGGGGAAAGAAAAGATACAGGAACAGTTCAYTTATTGTCTGTGAGCAGCTTACGGTATCAGGAAGTACAAAGGAAATACAGTGAAACCAAGAAGTATTTGCACAGTGCTGGATTAGCTCACCGCAGCAAGGGCAGAGAAACATTATGTTGCTGCTGAGCAATGCAACGGGGCAAGCGCCTTCCTAAGCCTCAGGGAGACAAATGAATGATTCATAAAAGAAAGAGGGGAAAAATACTATATTATCTGCTGGAATTGATGCAAAGTCATGACGGCAACTTGCAAAAACACCCACCACACACCCAGAAATACCTTCTACTTCCATCCTGTCCATAGCAGGAGAAAACTGGAAAGTGCTGAAAACACTGAACACATCCTCCTCCTTGTTCTGCTTAGCTATACAGCAGAGCAAAGCCCTCCTCACTTCCACCAGCATCTAAAGAGCTGAGATAAATTAACATCTCTCCAAACTGGGATGCTGCAGGCCTAACCCTTACCAGCTGTGATGCTGGCAGCTGCCCTGAGCAGCGGTTATCCATTTGTGCCTTGGCTATGGAAAAAACCTGCATATGGGAACATTGCTGTAGTATGGCTTTCCTCTCTGCCATGCTGAGCAGGGTATCTGGTACTTCTGCATGACAGGGAGCTCCAGAAAAAAAAAAAAAGCTGTTTGCTTGAAGCAGAAGCATTTTGTGGTGCACTCTAGAGCAGAGCAGCTCTATCTCCATCAACCTGTCTTCTTTTTATAACCTCACCTATTGCTGCGGTCTTTTAGCACTTGTTGAGAGGTAATCTCTGAGACTAAATACAGGACCACCCCTCTGAGTTCCGGGGAAATTGCTTATGTAACTGCTTTTTTTCTTTCTTCATTAAAATAAGGTTATAATTCCATGCTGTGGAGAATTAGGCAAACATTTTATCTCATAAAACTACAGCCTGTGGGTGTGATGGGCTTTGAGCCAGCAGTTTTGAAGAGACAAATGTCTTTTGTCATTTGGGGGAGTTAGGCAAGCAGACAGATCACACTGAGCTGAAAAATAGTGAATGCGTTTCATTAAAAAATATATTTTCTTGAGATAGTTTCAACCAAAGTCTAAAAGATTGGAAATATTGTTATTGCACCTTTTTAACACTACAARTTTAAGCCTGCATGCTAGGGTCTCCCTTTACCTGTTCTAAAGGAGAAAAGGTGGTGGGAAGGGAACAAAAGTGGATAAAGAGCTTAAAAAAAAATCCCAAATGCGTTCTTATTACTTAGGCAACTAATCAGAAAATTTAACACATTGATGCAGAGAGTGATTTCCCAGGGTTAAAAAAAAAAAAAAAAAAAACAACAACTTTCCATTCAGAAAAAGAACTCTGAATAGCTTAAACGGCTCTATGAGAGACATATTCACAGGATCTATTTTGTACCTCCTTTTGGGAAGACTTAAGAAGGAGCAGTGAGAARGAGCCACGGGTGAGCCAGAAAGCTCCCCCTTTTGGCGGCTGCTTCCCAGAACTGCTAATTAGGCTGGATGAAAAGGTTAATACATATAGGATAGCGCTGTCTYTTTGTAGATCTGGGCAGCTTCTGCAGAGCGTGAATGGAAGCAGCTCCCCATTCACAGAGATACACACCACATATCCCTGGCAGGATATTTGCTTTTAGTGCCCTAATCTATATATATATATATATATAAAATATTTATTTATTTTTGTAGCATGAATGACAAAACTATTGCAAAGCTCCCTTTTTAGGGCAGCTCACTGCAGCCCCCGAAGGACAATTAGGGCTTGGGAATGAAGCCAGAATTCCCACGTGGCACTCGCTCCAGCTTGGGCAGGCCACTGCCAAGTGCTCCTGTTGTTCCCCCTACCTGAGTGAGTTAAAAGGCAGATTTAGTTATTTAATATTAGTTATTTAATAAAATACATTGCATTTTGGATATGGGATGCATAATATAAGCATTGCTATATCTAAGCCATGTGCTTCTATCAGGAGCCCAGGAGTGGTTGTATCACAACAGGTGAGCATATCTCGGCAGCCCCAGTTTCACAGGTGCAAACAGAATTTAATGTGGCTTCAAATAAACTATTTGAAAATGTTACTAGCTCTCCCATTTGTCTGGATTAGCATAAGCCCTCTGCTTTTCCTCCCCTCATCTCATTTTCCACATGTTTAAACTACAAATACAGCCGAATTTAAATGTAATCCTCATGTSTTTACCAATTCATCTTCACCAGCAGAAATGCATTATTAAGAAATAGTAGCGTAAGGGGCACTAGACCCCTGCTTCCAAATCCAGTGTAGGTTTGTCACAGCTAAAAGTAACTCCCCTCAAAATTGTGCTAATGATTTGGATTTATCCCCTGAACATACAGAGTTCATTTGTATCACAGAGCTTGCAGAAGAGAAAAAACAATCTCCTCTTTTGCTCAGGTTCACTGCAGCACCGCTGCAACTTTGGGATGTCTTACTTCATAAACACTCGTTACTTGTAGGCAGATCCTGTGCCTGAAGAAAACGTGCAGCTTAATCTATTATTGATTATTTTTACCATCTTCAAAAGCATCCTGAGTGTATCTCAGGGCAGGAGTGGAGAAGCTGAACACGCAGTGCTTACCCTGGGGAGCCGGCAGTGCAGACCCCACGTGGGAAGTACCTACAGATTGATCCAAGCCCACGGAAATTGGGAAAGGAGACACATAATAACATTATAAGATGATTCTTGCTATTTGTGGCCAGTCAAGCAGTACCTTTTTTGTTTGTTTTTTTCTTTCTTTCTTTTTTTCCTTTCCTTTGTGCAAGATGAACCACTGCTGAAAAGGACTGTTTTTAGCTGCAGGAGAGTCTMGCACCCAAAGCCATCCCTGGGAGGTTGTGCAGAGAGCCCTAAGTGACAGTCCAGCCGTGGCTGGCTTTGCCAAGCACGGCCCCACGCAGCTCTCTGGCCAAGGCGTTTAGGTGCTGAGTGAGAGGAGTGCTCAGGGAAAGCTGTGGCACATGTGCATGCTTAGAGACATCAGAGGGGCCATGCTGAGCCAGACCACAGGCCAAAGCAGCTCTGCAGCCAGCCTCTGAGCACGGTCACAGCAGACTCAGCAAGATTTTAAACATATTTCCCCCTAGAATTCTTCCAGCCTCCAAAAAAATTGCAATTCCTGATCCAGAAAGGTTATTTCACATTCAGATGCCTGCACTGGGGAAGTATGAACTCATCCAGTCGCTCATGACCCTGTGTGAAAGCTTTGCGTCCCACGGCTCCTTGGGCTCCCTTCTCTGTGAAGAACCAACCCCTTTCGCTAGCTGTGACCTGACCACCCAGCTCAGCACAATGCCGAGCCCACCTAAGGCAACAAGCTCTCCTTCCTTCCCTCCCTCCCTCCCCACGCCACTCTGCAGACCTCCAGCATATCCATCCTTGGACGTCTTCTTTCTCAGACTGGAGACTCCCGGTCTCCACAGCCGCTCCTGCTATGGAAGCTGTCCCACAYCTCTTAACATCCCAATAAGGATCTTTTTCAGTCCTCCCAATCTTTTGCTGACAAGGATGATTGGGAGAAAACAGCCCATTCACCTGTTATTAGTCAGGCAAAAGCTGTTRTTGAACTGAATGATCCTTTTCCAACCGTTACTGAATTTCTCCATTTTCCCCCTATTTGTCACCAGCTCCCTCACTGCTCTTTCAGCTTCCAGATAGTGGGAAATTCTTGGCCCCACATCACTGTGCCACCTCTCCTGGTATGGGCATTATCAGCTGCCAGGGGCATTATACCTCTGCCATGCCTTGAATTTAGGCAATTTACGTCTCCTCTGCCGAGTGATGCCGTCGCTGGGTGCCATTAGCTAGGATCTGTAGCTGTGAGACCCACCCTACGCCCAGCACTAGGTGGCCCAGGCTGCCTCCAGGCCAGCAAACAGCCACATGTTTGTGTTTTGTTTTGTTTTGTTTTGTTTTTCCCAGCTGTATTAGCTTGCATTTTCCAGGTTAAATTTTATTACTATATCCTCTAGATAAGCCTACTGCCAGCATGAAAGAGCCTTTGCCTCCTACTTCAAGATTACCTGCAAATTTAATTTGGGAGCTATTCATCCCCTCCTGATACCCACCATTAACAGTAATGAAAGCAGAATTTAAGCACCGAGATTCCCGGCACCCTTTGGATTCCTCTCCTTATTCCAGTGTACGGTTGTTGATCGTGCTGTTTTATTTATTTACTGTCCTTCAAGTAGTGCTGGGGATACAGAGCAGCTCTCTGGCACGCTATTAATCACCTCCCTTGAAACGACTGTGGAAAAGATATTGGGCTGTGAGCCAGCGCCTTTGGGATCACGTTAACGGTTTGCTGTCGTATTTCAATCACTCGTGCGGTGCAAAATAACCCAAAATGTCCCTCCCCCGGGGTATTAAGTGAAGATTGCAGCCGCCGTGATAAGGAAAGATGCTGGCAAACATTGATCTGCAGGGAGCCGCGCAGCAGGAGGGAAAGGGCCGGCTCYGTGCCGCACTCCGACGTTATTGTCGTGGTGATAATGGTTGAATGGTGGGAACACAGTGCAGGGCACCCCGTGTTGTGGGCCGTGTACAGAGGTGCTCTCCCAGCTCCCAGGCAGACCTGGCACTTCTTTTCTTTTGATTTCCCCCTGCGATTTTCCGAGTTTTTGAACCCGAAGCCTTGTGTCAGATTCCTAGTGCACTGGGGGACGGAGCAAATGAAATGGTCCTGAATGTCCTCATTTATAAAAACATGACTTTTACTTTCTGTCTCTCTGTGTATAATTTCATAGCTGATGTAATGGAAATGCGAGACGTGGTAGGACATAGTCTCTGTCTTAAAGGACAAAAGGTTKCATTTTTCTTTCCAACTCTCCAGTCTTCCCCCCTCCGCCTTGAAAATCTTTTATTAGCTCAGATCTCCTCTCCCGGAAATAAATAAGTGTTTTGAGAATGAGATCAGAAGAATCCAGAACAGGGTTACCTCAATAAGCTAAAGCTCCTTTAGTTTCCTGCTTACATATTTTTCATCCTCCTTTTGACAGAGTCCTTTGGTGGCATCATTTCTTGATAAATCTGTAATGAAAAAATTTGGAAGATTCAAGAATCTGGTTTCTTCCCTTCTTTTTCTTCCTTTTTTTTTTAAAGCCGTACACATTTCTGCAAAGGCTTAAGTCACCATCAGATTCTTTGGTATCCCTTTAACAGTGGTGAATTTAGGCCCTRCAATCTCAGCCACTGGAGGGCTCCCCAAATATTTAATCAGTTTAATAGGTCATACAGAATGAAAGATGCTAATGGAGCCAAATCCAGGTGGTCCCAGCCTCTACCACAGCCTCTATAAATACTGATCTTCATGCAAATCCCAGGTATTCTACTGTGTACTTTTCAACCAAATTACCAGAAGAATAACATTTCAGTACTGCCRGTGGAGTAAATACTCTACCCTGATCAGGCCACACAGCAAGAGTGTAGTTATACAGAAATAAAAACAAGATGAAAATGTGATTTCCAGAACGTGCTCACACCACAGCGTACGCCAGGTTCCCCATGGGTCTTTCCTAGAGCAGTCAGCAAYGCTTGATACCACACGTCCTCCTCGGAGCCGCACGTGGCTGGGGCGAGGGTCCTGTCCATGGAGCACCCATGCGGCCGGGTGGCTGCAGGCGCGTGCTGCCGGGAGCCTGGGCTGCAGCCTGTGCACGTGCACGTGTGCCCATGCACATCTCCTGCCGCGCTTGCTTCCTTCACATAGAGCTCCAGCAAGGAATCAGCCTACCACGGCTGGAGCAGCACCTCTCGGCAAGCACATCCAGTGCACCAGACCCCAAAGGTTGTGCCGTGCGTCTCCAAAGGTCAAGGAGGAACTTGTTGCCTCCTTCCCCGCAGAGCTAGGGAGTATGGAATGAGTGGGATCAACATCTCTCGGGGGCGCAGGGCCACCTGCAGCCTGGCTGGCGCGGCGCTGAGCTGCAGTTCTGGGTGCCTTTGCAGAGCAGTGTATTACTGCTAATAAAATATTAACCCAGATGAAGAGCTGGTAAAATATTTAAATCTCAGGCATTCCTCCACTCTTAGGCTTCCCACTTGGCACTAATCATAGCCATGATYTGGCATCTGATCAAACACGTTTCATAGGTACAAAGAGGCTAATTTATAAAGAAGTATTAATCCCTCTACAAGCCCAGACTGGTTGGGATTTCTCTTTCCTCTTGCCACGCTGCAAGGCTCTCAAACCTCTCTCCATGTRGAGCTTTTGGGGAGAGCTTTTCCACCAACATGCCTTCGGGCCTTTTGATGCCACACGTTTCAGGTCAGAGGCCTGGAGGCTGGAGATCCCTGTTCCRCCTCGAGGCGAGGACTACCCAACCCTTGCAATGGCAGCACACGTATATGCTCACCCCGTGGTGAGGAAGGCCACGTTCAGTTGCCTATGACACAGGAAAATAGGGCATTTTGTTTTAAGGTGTCCACCTGACTGTCTCACCRAGTGTGTCCTAATAGTCCATGAGAAGAAACCTTGAATGAGCATTCCCTGTATATTTTTTTTCCCCCCTTTTCTGGGATCGAAGTATCCCAGTTGATCCTGCAGCTCCTCATCTACACCATCAGCAAGCTGAGACACCATAGSCACAATTTTCAAGGAAGAAGCCTGCAGGTTGGGCCTGGAGTTTGGAATCGATTGCTTCCTCTCACCCAGCTTATCTCCTTTCTCAACTTGCAATTTCTCACTTTGAGTGGGGGTTTGTCGACTCCAGAGCCAAGCTGTGCTGAGCCCTTGCATTCCCCCACACAGCAACATTCCCCATCCTGCAGATTTTTATTCTAAATAACCAAAGACAGCCAAAGGGTRGGAAAAAAAGAATCATTACTATGATTCTATCATTACTATTACTTTTTTGAGGTGGGGAACTACCCCAAAAACTGTGCCAGAGACAATCTGCTAGAATGATCTATGGAAGTGAGAGGGTTTTTTTCATCTATCTGTTGGACAACCCCCCCCACACCTGGCTCAAACCATGGCCCTGCTGCATGGCCTCCCCGCCTGGGACCCGTGCCACCAGCACCAGCCCTGCCGGGAGCTCCTGCTCCTGACGTGGAAGTCCCTGGATTTGYCCTGTCCTGTAATCGCTGCTTGACCTCCCTGTGCTTCCTCCCCCAGGCTTCCCTGGCAGAGCTAACTCACCTTGCACTCGAAACACTCCGGCCATGCAGCAGGGTTTGAAGGGAAAGCCTTTTCTTCCAAGCTGGGGTCTTCTGTAGCATTTGGAAGGAAGATGCCATCCCGGTTCACCCTGGAAGCAAAAATGCCGGCACCCATAAGCAGTAAGAAACAAATTCCGCTTTCCACCTCACCCCAAGAAACGGCCTGCACGGGTCCTCTTGGTGTATCCCACAGCACTGACGTTCCAGTCATCGCTGCAACGCCGGATGGACAAATGCACGTGCAGAGAGGAGCACCTGTCAGACTCGGTGTTGATCATTAGTTAAATGTATTAATACAAAAAAAAAAAAAAAACAAACCACAGTTTGGCTTTAGAGCTGTCATAGAAGTTTAAAACATTAAGTGTCCAATTATTTCCTTGGAAAGCTTTGGAGTGGTGCTTTTGAGTCCCGCTCTCCATGCGCTATCAGTGAACTGCAGCGCAGGGCGTTCGCGCAGCGCGGGCACGGCTCCTGGCAGACTTCCTGCCATTATTGTATTGGGTCGGGATACAGATTGCAGCCATAATATAAAGGTTTGTCAAAGTCTTCTTTACTGTTTGGCTTTAAATTTACATTACAAACGCCTCTTAAAAAGAGCCAGTTAATCTCAGCTTGGCCTGTTGCCTGGGAAATTTTCTGGATGGTGTTTAATAGTAAATATAGCTCTTGAAGATTTCTTTATTTGCTTAAGTGTTTATAATTATTTCTGGTTTTATTACCATTTGAAATTGGGTATTTCACGAGGACATAGGTGAGAATGAGACGCTTTCTATGTTTCATGCAAAAATCACCATCATTCTGCTAATCACTGAAAAGCTGTTTCTAATAACTTGGCTTGCAGAGGATGAGAAAACAAGAACTAAAAGGTTTCTGTAAGAATGCCTAACGAAACGGCAGAAACACGCTATAGCTTTCAAACGGAGACAAGGCTTCATTCTTTCTATCTTGTTTGATAAAAAAAAAATAAAAAATGAACCACATAGTGAATATTGAAGCTTCATGTTACTCCTGTCAAATCTTTAGTAAGTGGGTGTCCAGGGAATTAGATCATAACCAGAGGGAATGTTCCTCTCATCTGAAAGGTTTCTTATTGTGTTTATTAATTTAACCACTGACTCTAAGAAGGCAAAATGTGCCGTTTTCGGAGGGATTCAATAAAATTAGAACTGCATGACCCTTTACAGGCTGTTTTGAGAGACACCTACCTTATCCCTCAATGGAAGAGCCAGAGAGGATCTATGGAATATAATTATTCATAAAAGAGAACTAAATCACTGAGCAGTTACACATCACTTAGGCTGAAAATATCTTCAATTAAGGTAGGAATGAAATAATATTACATTTTATGCAAGTTCTCATCAATAAGCCTGACACATGCCAGCTTCCATTTAATAACATATTTTACTTCTAATAATTCTACCTTTTTTTTCCCCTGATTCAAACAATGTGGAAGAGAGCTCAACTGTGTACAGAAGTGAAACACAGTTTTAGGGGGAGTTTAAGGCTTCGTATCTGAGGGCACAGAACAGTCCCCAGCTGAGGGGACCAGGGTGCATTTTCCTRTCTGGAAAGGAGCACCAGCATCACTGCAAAGCCCCATCATGAAACACAGAAGGGACAAGAGAGGGCATTAGTTGGAACTGGCCTGACAAGTCCCARCATCCACGAGGCTCCGTTTTTGCCCAAAAAGATGTTTGGAAGGTGCTTCTCATGTGAGCTAGCTCTGACTGCCTATAAATAAACCTACACGTGCATGCAACCCTGCATGCTTGTAGCGTGCGCTACATGATGTCTCCATGAATTTGGCAGAGAAGTGTTTCCAGAGCATTAGGCTTTCTTAAATTACGTGAATCAAACACAGGTTTGCCCTGAGAAGCAGCTGGGAAGAGACAGAGAAATCAAAGCAAGGTGCACGAAGTGGCTTTGAATTGGGAAGTGACTCCGAGTGGCGGGTCATGGGCAAGCAGGGCTTCCTCACCAGCCCATATTACCCTTTGCAGCAAACTGGGCCGCTTGGGCTAGTGGCTCCAATGGCAGCACGAGCCCTTGCACGCAGCCAGGTTCCAGCCCGATGTCGTCAGCGGTTCAATGAGGCCTGGTGCAGTTCAGTATCTGCAGGGCCATCCTGCTGCAAACAGCTCTGGAAAGGAAGCCAGGGCACCGAGTGAGTGCTGGGAAATTCCAGGATATTAGAGAGGATGCACGAATCTGGAATGAATGGGAGGAAAGGTAAAACTCCCCAAAATATCTGCCAAACTTTGGGCCACATTGCTCCAAATTTAGTTTTTATAAATAGAAATATATAAATGTATATGTATGTGTATATACATACCTATATAATGTGTATGTATTTATATTTGCATAAACAAATACAAATATAAGCATATAAAATAGTGCAGAACTACAGGCGGTGAGAAATACCTTAAATCAATTGCATATTCTTTGAAAGTACTCAATTACGCACAGCAAAAACRTTCACTGAAACACTTGTCGATGCGCTAGCCTTCCAGAACACAACCATTCGCTTTGATAAAACGTATAGCAGGAATGCTTTGTGCTTTTTTTAGGGCATCATTTATTTGTGCATTGCAATTGCTCACGTGTGCGGCCTGGCCTCATTTAAATCACAAGAACCAAGTTATTCCTCTGTCCCAAGGCCAATGCCAGCAAGCTTCTTGGTTTTTTTCTTCTTAGGGTTTTCCATTTTTGGAAGAAGGGAAGTAGAATTTGAGCCTTTCCTGCTATCTTGATAAAACTTCTCCATCCTCTTACGCTCTCAGGTGATGGTACCCATCTCTATCTTCCTGTTATTTCAAAACAAACAAACAAACAAACAAACCCCCCAAATGAACTAGTTTTCCTAGAGGTCATTAAGGGAACAAAAAAGAAAGGGGAAGCAAGAGGGACCGCAGAAGTTTCAAATTACTGATTAGTACTGACCAAGGCCCAGGGAACTGAGGGGACTGCAGTAAGTCTTTCTTACCTCCTACCAAGGTTTGCTCCAACACAGGAATAGTCTGATAGCCCTCCAAACTTGTAAAAAATGTAGAAGTTATTTCTGACTGTAAATTGCCCCTAATGCCGTAAGTTTAATTTTTATCACACACATGAAAGATATCATCAGCCACCAGAAATATGATGATTTCTCAAGTAGATACTGTTTGGGAGAGGTCAACAATTTAGGCAGGATAGATTGCCACTGACTCTTTTATGGGAATCTATATTATATCCACTGTGACTTCTCTGCARATGAAACTAAGCAAAAAGGTAAAGGAAAGCAAAATTTTTATCTTGTCAAAATGAAATGTTCAAATGTGACTCATGTGATTAGATTGTTAACTACTAAGTCAACATTTCCCAGAAATTTTAAGTAGCATWAAATTCCAAATGTTTGTCTTTTGGTTCCGGCTTAGAAGTATCTTTTCCTCGCCTAAAACACCAGGACTTCCCTCGCAAAGGGTCTTTCAGTACCCAGCAAGCTCTGATATCCTATTTTCACCTATAYACTGTCGGCCTCTTGAGTTAAGCAAACACAGTTATCTTTATTGACTGTGCTCCCATTGGTGTGGCTTGGGCAGACCCCAGCTGCCAGCAAGAGCAAGTTGTCCCCGCGCGCAGGCTTTGCCTCTGCCCTGTTGTTCATCACTGCAGCCCCGCGTGAAGGCGCAAGCAGCGGTTTGGGTGCCGTGCTCCTTGAATAGCATTGCAGGGCGCTCCGAGCTGCACGCGGACGCGCGCAGCCTCCCGCGCAGCGCCTGGGTGCAGCTGCGAGGGACATACCTATGCTTACTGACCTGTAACTTCCCTTYGGATAAACCCAAAGAGCTGCCCACGGCCCCGCGTGCCTGCTCCCAGTTATAGCTGGGTGTTTGCCACCGACGGTCCCGATTTCTCCGGAGGTAGGAGGGAATGACATGGGAACGTGATTTTTTACTGCTTATAAAAGCAACGACTCGATGCACAGCTTTTGTTTGCACCTTAAAATAGCATAAAACGTAGGAAACCTTTGCACACATCGCACGATGAAAGCCCACAAGGCCGAGTGGCTTTAACATGCACGGGGCATCTCCAGAGAGTGAGGGAAGGGGGACCCCAGCGGAAATCCCTGGAAAGGCACATAATCCGTGATCCAGGCACATTTTGAGCCCCTCACAGGAGACACAGGGCGTGTGTTGTAGCTCCCCCCTGCCCGCAGGCATCCGGCCTCCCGCGCGCCAGGCTCCGCTGGCCTGTCCGAGCCCTTGCTGGCCGTCAGACCGACTGCTGCTGCTCTGCCCTCCCAGGGGAGCCCAGGCAGCACRGCCAGAYTCTCCACAGTTTGCTCGGAGTTTGCAGGGGGTAATAACAGCTTCAGTCTTCATTTTCTGCTTTATGTCAGTATGAGCTTTTACAGYGCCATGTAAGATTTTGGCCTGGTCRTTAGAAGAACAGGGGACCTATRAAGAAATGCAGGAGGTGCTSATAGAAATGGTGAAGGTGACAGTGTTTTCACTTCTGCATTATGGACTCAGCAGGAAGGCACTTGTTTGTTGTTATTAGAAGCCACTGCCGCTTCCTAGCATGATCCCCAACAAACAAGCTAAGTTTTCACACTGATATTTACTCCTTTGAACAGGAAAACCGTGAGCCACCAAGGGCAGCCTGACACATAGGGGCTATGGATGGGAAAATCYGGCTCAAGAGCTTCCCAAAGAAAGTTGGATATTTTGTCCTGGATCTCTCATTGTTGCCTAACCACAGCTGAAAACCTAATTTTTATGTCCATGAAAATACTGATGTGTTTGTCAGGAGCTCCCAACCTAGACCAGCTGCGCTGGCTCCAGCAAAAGCCTCTGCAAGTCAGTGCCMAAATGAGCTGGCGCCCATGGGCATGGGATGCTGGTTAGGGCTGCTCTTATGTGGCGCTTGGATGCCCAAGGCTATAAAGGCAGGGAGCACATGACTCAGAGCCTAGAACAACTGTGCACCACAGAATAAACATCGTTTCTCTTGTAGCAGCGATTTTTTTTCACGTGTAGTACATACTCTGGAAAGTTCCCATACGAATTTACTTAGCACAAATCAGTGCTTTAGTTCTAACACAACGTACTATGGAAAAACACCATGTGCAACATGTTGTGAGAGACAGCAACAGTGCAGCTGGTTTTAAGATAGAGGAAAGAATTARCAGCAACACAAAAATAACTCTTTGGAAATCCCAGATAGCAAAGTCTGACTTAAAAGTACCAGTGATAAGACCAGTGGAACTCTAGTTAATGCTACCAAAACTAAGAAATTATTGGTAAATAACAAAGTACCATTCCTCACACACCAAAAATMAAAACAGCAGCATATTTTGTTAGCTTTTCTCGTGTTTTCTACATAAAAGGCWGTTCAGCCTCCTAATGGAAGTCAGATTTGACCCTAGGTTTGCTCTGCTGCASGGATTAGTATCTTGTGTTGGTGTGACACGTTTGCTAGGTAATTTTACACTTGATAYTCATAGTCACTTCTTTCTCCTTTTACATTAACGGTTTGATGGTCAAATACAGTGTTCTATAAAATAATCCTCTACAGTTTGTGCCCGGGTTTGAGTTTACTCGCCCCTCGGTTAACAGTGCCATACGGTTGTTCAAGGTTCAGCAGTCACCAGCACAGCTCGTTCACTGCCTCTTGGCAGCCTCCTTCGTGCTGCACTACGGCGCGTGCAGGAATGCCTGTTCGACATTTCCGGGCAGGCGGCGTCTGGATTTCAACACACCTATACACACCGTCAAGCCCCAGAAATAATCTGGAATTTTCTTTAACAGACATCAGTGGGGGTTTTTTCTTTCACATTTTATAATAGCTCAGAAAAAAAACCAGGCCCACAGCAATATATAATGGATATATATATATGCGTAAGCATGCATGTCTTGTCATATTTGCCAGGCAAACCCCTAAAAGCACTCATTGAAAAGGAAAGGAGGACCCATGGCTATCTTTGAGTCAGTTTATCACCAGTTTCCTCAGTGCTAGCATACACTAATCCCCTGGACACTTGCGTGAGCAGCTCAGCAATGTCRTGGGGAGCAAAGTCCAGCACTGACTATCAGCAGAAGTTACCTAGGGACTGAGAGACGGTGAAAACTGGTATTGGGAAGCCTATGGWGAAGTGTAACCAAATGTTCAACTGAGGATGAAATCAGAAGCTGGTCAGAAATTTCTAGTGCGAATTAGCCGATTAGCTGAAGTGCCACAATGCAGTGATTCTGGCCCGAGAGGGGTTAWCCTTCTCCAAGCTATCGGTTCCAGCCCAAAGCTTTCCTCGAGGTGCCCCAGGTGACATGCAGTTTTCAAGTTCTCCAAGCCAAACAGGACTGGAATATAATGTGTCAATGACCTTCCTCCTGCTGGATCCCCACTTTAAGAATCCCAAGCTTCAGTACTGCTTCATGCCCCACGTTTGTTCCCTAGCTACTCCAYAGAGAATATCTTTGGCTGGAGACTTTTCAGGGAGTTTTTGTGACCTCTTCTAGCCTCTAGGATATATTGTCATCAAAGGTGGGCTGCTGACAGATCATGTGTAGGGAAGGTACTTGAGCAATCTTCATTTTAAATTAAGATTTTTTTTTCTTTCTGTAATTACCAATTACCATAACAAAGAAACTGAAGGGGCTGATCTGATTTGTATTGAGAACAGTTTTGTTTCCAGCTCTTTTCTCCTGTCTTGGGAATGAAACATGAAAGGTACCAAGCAAGAAACTTTCTGATYGTTTGTTGAACTAAGTACTTGAAAGTTTAGCTATATCTCTGTATATATACACATTTTCTATATAACACAAAAAAGCATAGAAAAATTCTTTGTCAACTTCACAAGTCCTTAGCTTTTGATTAGCAATCCCCCTGCCTTGCTGTGCCTTTTTGCATGTTTTACAGGCGTGACCTCTCTTACCCTCTATTGCCTGCCTTTGCAAACCTGCCTCTCCAAGCCTGGAATATCCCATACAATCCCCGTTGTCATAGTCCTTGTTCAAGGCACACAGGGACAGTTTCACTTTGCAGCACTTTTAAGATTTTATCCCAAATTATTACAATGGAAGTAATGACAAAATAAAAAAAAAAAAAAAGAAAAAAAGATCACAAGTGATATAACCTGTTTCTTCTTTTTCTTTAGCTACACTTCCGACCAGAGCAGTCCCACTTCCCACCTTGATTCTTCCTATGGCCTTTCTGAAAGTGCACGTGTGCTACGGACCCTCAGCGTCCTGGCATCCTGCCTCTGTCCGTGTCCACACAAGTCACCACAAATGACACTGCTTGGCATCAGCTGYCCATGCGGCACCACCAACCTGGGCTTTCTGGCAGGTCAGGAGTCCCTGGAGCCTCTGGACAGGCCGGGTGGAGTCCAGAAATACTGGACCTTAAGCTGTACCAGCCCCCTTAGGGTGGATATGTTTCTCAGGAGGAAGAAAGAAAAGAATATGTCCACAGAAAACTGGGCAAACAGCATTTGTAAGCTGCACTTCCTCTCTCCAAGCTTCTCTACTCTCTTCCTAATGTCTTGGATGTTTGAGGTACATCATGTATTTCTTCCCTTTTCCACTGCCTTTTTTTTTTTTTTTTTTTGCCATTCATCTCACTTCTTTGCTCTTTTTAGATCTAAGAATCAGTTTCCTGTTTCATAAATAACATGTGGTGCAACTGAGAAGCATTTGATTAGGCCCTCGCTTTCTCCTAGGCCTCACCAGCTCGTTGTGTTCCTGGCCTTTCCAGTTCAAGGGGATGTTCTCCTCTTTCCCCTTGTTCCTTGCCCTGTCGCTTACCTTCCACCAGGCACATTGCCCTTTGTCTACARTCCTCACAAAGCCTCTTGCTTTAGGTTGTGGCAATGGCTACAAGAGCCTCTCTGCTCTCCTTGGCATTGTACCTCCTGGGCTTCCTTCAACCAAAACGCCTTGTGGGAAACACTTCTGTTCACCCTTCACACAGAACTGTGGTCTTTGTCAACAGCACTGCAACCCACATTCACTAAAAGAAGTGTAAATAGACTTTATATGGGCAGCAAGAGCACCGTAAAGACCATTTTTCATGAGGAACTGCAACAGGAAATGTAAGGTGGATAAATAGTCCCACATTTGCATTCRCGTAAAGGTGTCCTTCAAGAAAGGAGCAATAAATACCTACACCTCCATAATTAACTCTGTCTACAACAGAATTTTCTTAGCTTTCCTGCGCTAATGCACCCACAATGAGCTGCCGAGAAACAAAATTTGACCTGGAGTGCATGTGCATCTCCCTACACCAAATCCATCTTCTTACATGTCTGCACATTTTCTGAGACAACTAAGGCTGCACATATTATTCTAAGACTACCATATAGCTTTACGCAWTTGGCCATATACATGCTTCTGTAAAAAAAAAACGTCCAAAACTAATAGTAGGTGGATGAAAGAAGTTCCGTGCCACTATTTTGGCGTGTCCCTCTTTGACATTTTAAGCCAAGATATCGTTTTTACAGAGCGTTGTTCTAATTTTCCAAAAGTAAGTTATGAAAATAGAGAAAATATATATATAAAGGCTTGTTTGGCACAAAAGATTAAATAGAAATATTAGGCATTCTTCCTTACTTTTGTCCACTTAACTCCGTTTTCTTCTGAAGGGTTACATTAAGTAGAAACCACATTYGAAGAACAAAGAAACGTTCAAGGAAGAGGAGAAAGAAGGCTTTGAAATTGCTGATAATTGTTAGTAGTTTCTCTAGAAGGAAATTCTAAGCCTGCATCATTCACCACAGTAGCAGAATTAACAAAAACAGTGAGCCTTGACCTATGAAACTACTCTCATACAGCTGGTGAACCACTTATTTTCATGTATCTTGGTGACAGTTCCCYGACATGGCCAAGTGGCTGATTCTTATTCACTTTACCACTAAGTATATTTTACATGAGTAATACGACCTTTCCTCTGCTCCTGAGATTTGTGACCAAGCACTTGAGAGTCATCTTTGTGAATCTTACTGRCAAATGCCACCTCAAGATCGCCACCACATTCGCGTGGGTCTTAGTTGTGCTGCAGTGTGTTAGAAAGCACCTTGTGCAGCATGTGGAAGATGTTATAAAAWCACGCTAAATCAGAGGTCAAAACGGTAGGGCTGTTCATCTCAGAATGACTAGATTTTGTTTGTGGTAATCACTTTCCAATTTGTGTAAACTGGAGGGACTTATCTGTATATCTGTGTTTTTGAGAGATTTTACATTATTTAGACCATTTTTGCATTAGCAAAAGACTAAAAATTCCTTTTTTAGGAATGCAGATTCAATATCTTTCAGCTTTGCTGCTTACCTTTTTTCAACAGTAGCAGAGTAGAGAAATCTCTCAATAGGATGAATGCAACAAGAAGTACTTTTCAGCCACCCTTTTTTTCATATCTAAGAAAAAAACACAAAAGCAAGTAGGACAAGAACTGTTTACTGTTCATCTAAACTAAATACTTTTTTCAAAATTAGGCAATCAAAATAGATGGCATTTTCATGTTGCATATATGGAGCAATATAGACATACGGAACAATTAGTTAATAGTCTTTTTTAGGAAAAAGTGTCAGTTAAATGCAACAGAAGCTTTCCATGGAAAGGTTCATTTAACTCGGTGTAYTGATCTGGAAGGTTTACCAAGCCCAAAATTACTTCTGGGGGGGGCGGGGGGGAAAGAGTGAGATTTGTACTAACAAGTACCCTTGGTACTTGGTTGGTAACCTGAGGTGTGTGAGACCCAACCTAAATTTTTACCTCCCCTTTTAGGCTAGTAGATGCTTGGCTAAATATACAAAGAAGGATAGTTCCTGTTGGGAAAGAAGGATAATTCCACATATGCCTGGTGGTCCAAGTTGTTTAAGTCATGGAAACATTTGCAAATTTGTGTTACACTATCACGTTCAGGTGATTTCTGTCCACAGTGTAATTTCCACCTATTGTCTGTTCTCAGGTGGAGATGCTTATGCTCTCTGATCTGTGTTCTCTTTTCTGTAGTAACAAGGCAGATTTTCTATTTTTTTTTTTAAWTAGAAAGTTTGAAAGTCCCAATTTCTTAAACAAAGGAAAACTCCTTAATTTGCAAGCCTGACCAAAGTTAGATCTTAAATTACARCAAAGGCTGTAATAATAATGCACTTCTGCTGGTCTACTACTGCACAAGACTGAAGCTATCAAATCTGACCAATGTAACTCCATTTATAAAAATGTGCTTAAAATGAGTTTCCATCTTTTTCATAATACTTATGGTATTTTACACTTTGCTGATCATCATTCCTCATAACAACTTTACTTACTTCTTTGCATTTATTCTCTAGCCAGGATAAGGAGGTTGTGGAGTCTCCTTCTCTGGAGATCTTCCAAACCTGCCTGGAYGCCMCCCTGTGCCACATGCTCTGGGTGTCCCTGCTGGAGCAGGGGGTTGGACTAGATGATCTCCAGAGGTCCCTTCCAACCTCAACCATCCTGTGATTCTATGATTCTATGATAAAAGTCACTGATCAAACAGATGAGGAATGRGACAACCCTTTATCACAGCCAACAAGCCCCACACCATAGGTGGCCCTAAGACAGGGATCCCAAGAGAGGTCTTTTAGCAAGAGTGCACATGGGAATATCCAGGTATTGGCAGTACATATGAGAGAATGCATTTGAAAACAAGCTGTGGTAAACTCATTGCTGGAGTAAATGAGACAAACACTGTCCAAGGGCTAATTGGTCTTTGGTGGCAGTAGCAACAACGTGTGTAAAGTGTTTTGTAAGTATTCCATAATGATGCAAGCCTATTAATTGAAACTTTGTTTCCACTATTAACATTATCAGACTTAAACATGGAATAAAGTAAAATGAGCTGCTGRCACAGGCAAGCATCCATCTGCCACCCCAAAACATGCCTCTCCATGTGTTTCGTTGGCAATAGTCATGCATTTCAGAGGTAAAAGCCCCTGTGGTAAGCACCAAATTCTATCCAGGAGGAGTAAAAAGTGCTCATTTTATCAGCAGATTTGCTGTTCTGGCTCCAGCAAAACCAGATATATCAGTCTGGTCAACCTACATTAGGCTTCTCTTGAGGCCCACTCTTRAATGGAGGGTACGTGGTCCTATAACCTTGAACTGTTCGAATGATCCTCCATGCTCTGCTCAGCCCGAAAATGAGTGGTTAACTGCAGGGTCTTGTTGATAGGTAGCTCACAAACAAATCTTAGATCCTGTTTGTCAAGGGGAACAGCAAACAGAGAGAGATGGCTTGATAAGATGGCCATCTTCAACAGCATTCGTGTTCGCATTWTTAGGATACAGGGAAAAGCCTGGACATGCTGGAGTGGGAATCTCCATTCTCCATTTCAGAGAGACAAGACAAAGAATATTAGAACAATTAGAATAGTAGTGTCATATAATCATAGAATGCCTAGGGTTGGAAGTGACCTCTAGAGGTCATCTAGTCCAACYYCCAGTGTCTCACTGTGTGATCAACCCTACCCCAGTCAATGGCAAAAAGTCAAAATTCACTGTTTGATCAGTTAGCRGATGGCAGTTTTCTGTATGTATCCACGTGGAAGTAAAGTTTAAGRAGCTACTTGTCATACCAGCTTACACATGGATGCTTGCCTTCTTTGTAGAACTGATTTCTCATTTCCAAGCACCTTAAATAAAATAAGCCGAGCCATGGCATACCTACAGAATGACTTAGTGAGCAGCTTACCAGAAATGTAGCAGCATATCACAATTCTCAATTCAGTTCTCATTTATCCTAGTGGACTTCTTGAGTGACTTTGCCAAGTTGCTCCCTTTTTCCCTGTCCCAAATTCTCCTTCTGTAAAAAAATCAGGATAATGGTATTTTTAAAACCTTTTCTTAGGATGTTGGCAACTGAGGCAAAGACTTCCTGAAAATTGTACTAGATTGTACTACATTACTTAATTAGGAAATAAGTTATTTTTTCAACATTAAAAATGGGCATTTAAAATATGCAGAAATTGTCAGTTCTGGTCAAGAGGGAGAAAAGGTAGTTTCAGAAGTTTTCGAGAAAAATAGTGCTGGAGTTCATCTGAGGATCAAGCTAGAAATTCTTGTTAGGATCAAGGTTGTGTGCAGTGCAYGATAAATTACAGGATTTCCCTTACTAGCTAATAATCCTGATTCTTGCTTTGCTGTAAAGCTCAAGAGGGTGTCTGCAGCAGGACTGAAGAGCCACAGGMGGATGTGTCCAGGGACAAAGGTGCTTTTCCTGGGTTACTCAGAGATCAAATTGTATGACTGATTGCCCCCATCAGCAAGTTCAATGTGACATCTCCAGCAAARGCCCACCTAAGGTCTAAAATTAGCAAGATGCTGACATGGATGAGCAACAGTATTTTTTCCCTCAGCTTTGCCTTGTAACCCATGGTGATCCTGGGGCAGCATGAAGGGAGTCACCGGAGGGTGAGCGTGGCCCTGGGGAAGCTCTTGTGTCAGGTGTGTGTGGGGGTGGCTATGAGGACGGGCAGAGGGGACAGCTTGAAGGGCAGCAAGCCAAAGAACAGCAGAGAGAGAGGAACATGAAACCTGTGCAAGGAAAGAGTTCAGGTTGCTGCTGCCTTAATTAGGATGAGGAACTCGCTGCTGTAAGAATTTGGTGAGTCACTCACAAGATAATGGAGCTGTTGTAGGTGGCAGATCTTGGAAGAGATATAAAACCTGTTCCAAACCTCAAGCCAATTTCAAATTACTAAGGGCCTGCCCTGAACGTGGGTGCTGATTACTCTGGGTTAACACAGGCTTAGCGCATTAAAACAGGGGCTCTCCTAAGACAGGACCCTAAACCAGCACAATGCCTGGACAGAGGCAGCCAGGCCAGCCACAGAGGATATGGCAATAGCAGTTTAGGCAGCCACGGTAGAATTTSGGTGAGTGACAGAATTGTTTTTTGTCATTACTAATGCAATGAAACCTAAGTGACTCATCTACCCTCAAAAATTTATTTCTGTGGTACTTACAGTGCCATTCTTGACTGTGAGAGGTTGAGGTAAATCATTTATGAACATACTCCAGTATCTCAGTCAAGGAATATTCCTCCCAGCTTAGTTTTTGTTGAGGCAAAATGGAAAATGAAAAGCTGTATCCTGATCAAACTAGAGCTTTGTCCACAATTTCACTTGAGCCCAGGAAATTTCAGCTGCAAGTTCTGCTCAGCTCTGGAGACAGTGATTCAAACTTATTGTCTCTCTCTGTGGGAAAGGACAACATATAATTAGCTTCTTCACCAGGGCACTGCAAAAATTACTTACTATTTGCATGGAGTGGTTGAATAATTTAAAGCTCTCCATCCCTGCTTTTGTGTAAGGCTGTCTTGATAAAGCAAAATAGAATATTAGTAATTTCAAAAGGGTAGCAGGGAAGAAGTCAGTTTTCAGAGCGCTCCGCAGTGATTCAGTGCTGCAGAATAAAAGCACGCAGGTGTCGGGGGATCAGGCACAGCTGTAGCAGGCCTCCTCTCTCATGTCTAGGAGCACTTGTTTGGGGGGCACATACGATGTCTTTTCCATCTCACGAAGACACTGCATAACATTCAGACAGAACCAACACAGAGCTAACAATTAAAGAAAGCACAAAGACAGAGTTTCCTTGTTCAGCTCACCGACACCGCCCTTTCAATGCAGCTTTCCCTCATTTCCCGTATAACGCTGCTGTTCCCATTGCAGCCCCTCTTTCCCTGCCCAGGTGCCAGGGGGCAGGGCCAGGATGCAGCTCCTCCGCTCACCTCCCAGGATGTTGTGCTGCTTTCTCCTGCAGCGCCGCGGGGAGAGGGAAGCTGCCGTCCAGTGTTGGTATTTGGACCACGCTCTCCAGAAGAGCCCGTCTGCATTCGCAGCCTCAGCCTTGACTGGTAGCTGAAGTCCACTCTGTTCCAAAAGCTCCCCTGTCATTTGCAAGAAAGGAAAAGGATGTGCTGAGTTCCTTAAAATTGCTAGGCAGAGACGCTTACTCCTTAATCTTTATATTGCAGGGTCAACAACTGTAATGGGGACCCATACACTATAAATACCTATGCCAAGGATACTGTTCCTGCATCAGTCCCTTGGGATGGGGAATTTCTTGTTTGAAGTCTCTTGCATGTACTCTTGCATCTATCTGTCCAAGACAGATAGCTGAGGGTTTTCACTTAAAACAGCTCACTAGAATGAGAATATTTAGAAATCAAATCCTAAAGCACTTATGCTGTAACTTAAGCTATTTATTTTATGGCTGCAGGTTTTCTCCCTCTTTAAAATAGGAGGCCCTTTGTCCATACATGGTGTCTCCACTTGTTTTGTCCAGGCAACACACATTACACGTGCAGGTGCTGCATGTCTGACAGGTTTGCAAGAGCAAACAGAATAGTGGCCCAAACCTCAACATTTTAGAGTAGCACTTTGTTTTAATTATTTTTTGGTAATTGTTTGGGTGTTCTAATGAACTAAGCATCCCCACATCATGATGGAAGTGGAGGAAGGGGATCAGGTGAGCAAGCAGGATATAAGGAGGAAAAAAAAATAAGACGTATGCAAACCCTGCCAACCACAGGGGCAATGTGGTTTCCCACCAGTGTAAGWATTAGCTTTACTAGGGGAACTCATCACTTCTCTCCCTCTCCTTAGCTTTCTTTCTGGATCGTGTTAACTAACACAAGATGCCACAGAATATGGAYTGCAGCAGACTTCTGCTTTATTCCGCAGCGTACAGCGGGGATGACCAAGACACAAAGCAGTGACTTCTCACTGTGCTCTCACCGTACCCTTGAAATTTCTGGGAAAAGATTCAGAAAGCTTCTGTCTCAAAGGATTTTATCTTACATAGTTTCCACATCTAATGGGCTCTGAAGGAAAATGGATTACACTGAAAGAAAAAAGATGGCCCCTTCTACCCACCCAATCTTTCAGCAGTTAACTTCTGTTATTTATAAAATCAAAGACAACAGTTCCAGCAGAGAGGGCAATGTACTATGAATTTTCCACTTTTTCCTATACGCTCCCTGTGGTGAATTTTGTAGCAGTGACAAAAAAGCTACTGAAAAAAATGCAACTGTTGATATAGTTTTTTTTTTTTTTGACATTCCAAATATCACTTATAACCAAAATCCCTTTGAAAGTTATTAAGGGACTCCCGAAACTATTTCTCTTTCTTCTGTTTCCTGCTCACATCAGCCCAAAGGAATAAATTAGAAGCAACTACCTTATGCATGTGAATGTCCACGAGYCTATGCATTCACATGAGAGCCCCAGCTCTGCACAAATAAAAACAATGGACAATACAGCTGCAAACAGAACCYGTGCAAGTGCCTTTCAAACAGCAACAGCAGCTGAGTGTGTTCCCATCAACAAGGATTTGCAGCTAGGCTTTAGAAGTAGGTCTTTCATCTGAAACTGTTGGTTACACAGAGATACGTGTGGCTGCTGAGAAAGGACATAGAAGCCAAAAACATCCCATGTCGTAACAAGTCTC
>PTEX01000020.1:3239888-3297529 GCA_003342815.1 Eudromia elegans
CCTTCCCTTCCCTTCCCTTCCCTTCCCTTCCCTTCCCTTCCCTTCCCTTCTTTTTTTTTTGGGCCTTTTCCTCCCTCATCTCTCACCTTTCCTATCTACAAGAGAAAAGTGTGCTCATTGAAAACCATCGCATCCACACTTGTACATTAAAAGTGTACTAAAAACACACACCAGAATTATATTGTGCATAACGCAGTTCCTGCTGCCTTATAAAGCATCAGCAACAAGAAGCGTTGCCATCAGCACTGCCTGACATCCGTTGAGCAAATACTGCAGGGGGTGGTGCTCGCACTTCCTTCATTTTTCTATTACATGATCCATCGGACTTTATTTTCTTTTGATTATGGAAACAACTGCATATTACACCTATAAGTTCTAGTTGCTTGCTCCATCATTTTCTTTTAATAGGTTCCAACAGTGAAGGGAAAATTAAGCCAGGGAGATCTTGTGGCACAGAATGAAGAATACTGATGATACGCACACAGCACGCACCGAGGCAGGGAAGCTCATTCAACGCCACGCAGACGGGCACATCCACCATCTAGGGCACATCCACCGTCTTCTGCCCGAGCACCCTGGTCGTGAACTACCAGGACAGGCCACTGCGCAGAACGCCGCAGCCAGTGCTGCAGGTGGCGGCTGCGGCGCTGCCCCTTTGCAGGTCCTTAGACCTTTCCATGGTCCAGAGCGGGGGAAGGTCACAGTATTTGCTGGGAAACACAACAAGCAGCCTCAGGGATTCAGTGCCTGATTGGGACGTCTTGCTCGGCTGGCTGGAGGTCCCTGCGAGGGCCACCTTTCTGGAAAAGAGCAACCAGGCCAGTGAGGATGCAAAAGACACAGCATCAGTGCAGCATTTCGCTAGGAGAACCTTCTGCCCCCAGGGGGAACCTGGGCTCTCAGGACTACTGCTCTGTTTTGCCCAGTAACTACAGAAAAAGACAAAAAAAACCCAAAACAAAACACTAAAAAAGAGTAAGAGCAGATTCAGTCTCTGGGCTTTTCTTTGCCACAGCAGGGACACAAGGTGCCTTCTCTTAGGATGATGTTCCAGACGGCAGATGGAGCTTCTGCCTCGTGGCCCTCGGCAAGAGCCAAAGGGATTGGCTGGCTCTTAGCAGCAGGAGGCAAAATTGATCATCTATAGGTCTGCTCCCCTCACCCGCCTTTAGGCTTCCATAGGTGCCATTAGCCCCGCGACGCAGGAAGGCTGAACACACAGGCCTCCCCTCCGGTGAAGGGTGCGCGCAGGTTAGCGCTGCTGAAGTCCCATGCATTTTCTGCCCTCATGCTAGACTAACCACAGGGGTGCTGCCACGCTAGCAGCACAAAGCCAGCTTAGGAGTGGTCAGAAGCGAGATTCAGGTTGCCTGTGATTTCAGCGGCAGCCACCCAAAGAAACCTGGCTGTAAATAAGAACAAGGCGTGGGGAGACTCGTGCAAAAGCTTTGCAGGCAGTGAAAGCTTCTGCCTTCGCACCGCAGCAGCCGGGCATGAACTACCCTGCTCAGCAGCTTCCCGAGGGAAGCCTGGTTAATCCGAACTGCCCTCGGTCCACGTCCCAGATGGGGGTATCATGCTGTAAGAAATTGTAGTGTTCTTTGGAGAAGAAAATAATTTGGCTGCAGATTGACCTGCCTCCACAAGAGCAGCTGCACGCTGAACTGTCAGTGTTCTCAGGTTCACCCAGAATAATCACAGGTAGCTGTAGCTGGAAGGAACTGGACTCTTACTTGCTCATGAAGAGGCAGCAGTGGGCTGCCTGTTGGCCAAAGCGTCGCAGAAGATAAGGACAGGCTGTCAAAATGACAGAGACGAAGCCAACCCTGGTGCAGAAAAGCATCCCATAAATTTACTCCTATCAGCTCTCGCCTTCGGATGGGAACAAGGAGGAGGTCTGCGCTAAAGCGACTCGCTGCCACAGACCTCAGGTTGCTGCTCTCCCTTCTGAGCCCGGCTGAGCMAGGCAGCAGCGTTCCCAGTGCTGCTCGCCGAGGGACACAAAGCGCAGCTCACGGACAGGCAGCCCCACGCTGGGACCATTGCTTGGCCTCCTCATCAGCGTGCTGCACGGAGCTTGTTCCAAAACCAGCCCGGACCGTGACAAGGTACCTCTGCTCAAAACCAGCAGCAGGGCAGGTCGTGGCAGCCCCCTTCTCCCCGCTGCAGCCCTGCCTGCCTCCCGCTCTGTTGCCCTGTGAGCTTCCCCATGAGGAAGTCTCGCCGTGACACACACGGCACTGGTATGTTATAAACGTTACAAATCTCAGGCAGTAGAGAGTAATATAATGCCTTTTTCCTTTATCATACCAAAAAATCTGAGGCTACTTTGGTACTCCTGCTGTCACGGTGTGTGCCACAGCACAGGCCCCCAAGGGCCACYGCCTTGCAAGCAGCCGGCAGCTTGGGAGACTCGAGGCAGGTTTTAGGCAGCACCGTTTGGCTTGCAGGATTATGGCAGTTCACACTCGTTTGCCTACAAACAAGGTGCTGCTTTCTATTCTTGAGGGATTTTTTTTTTTTGGTAGGAGGAATTATGTTAAAAATAGGCACKCTTGGTTTTGCAATTATCTCAAAAAATGTGTCAAAAATGTAGTTTTAAGGATAAAATCTTTAATGGTTTTAATGACAACAGATTTTGCATCAAACTGTCTCCTCTGATCTGTTTTTAAGCAGCGGCATATGATACTGTATTTCAGGGAAGAGAGATTTTGTAGTTACTCTGCTCCTCTATATAATTTTCCCAGTCCTCCTGTCCCTTTCATTGGCCTTCCTGCACCATTAGCTGCCTTTTCCAGCGGGTCACAATCTTCGCAACTCACATGACAAACTACAGCCAGATTCACCACAACAAGATTCAGATAGACCCCTGATGGTGTGAAGAAATGTGAAGTTCATTTAAAACAAACAAACAAAATCATTAGACCGATATTTTGACTCCACATTGAATAAAAGCACGCTTCCCTTGGAAATTCAGGCTAAAATAAGAGAGCCATTCCAAGAAGGGAATACTCTTTAAAAGCAGTCCTCACCCAAAGAGGCAAAGCAATTACATCAAGACCTGTCAGGGTGACAGGCACTCTACAATACGTTTCYATGCAGCACACTAGATCTTTTTCCATCCATTTCCCCTTGATTTTTTTCCACTCGCAATTTCCACTTGCAGTTTCTAGGAAAGGTGCTGAGCCAACCTGAGGCTTRTTAAGGATAGCTTGCTAAGTGCAGCATGCTAAGATGAGGTTGGAAGGGAACCTGTCTTGTGAACATTCAGCGGGAGCAATACTGYGGGAGGAGAAAGCCAGACAACGGTCATTACGGTGCAATATTATTCAGAGAGTGAAGTCAAGCTGGAGATCTAGCCAAGAAGTGAAGTCATGCTGCACAGTACAAGGTCACCTTCGAAACCAAAGCCTTATGCGACACGATTGCTAGAGCGTGTCCCTTCAGGTGGGCTGGTTCTCGACTTCAGCTTCCTGCCAAGGTGGTTTTTTCTTAAGTCCCATGCAGGTCTGTGATTAAAAAGTCATTTATATACAATGAAAAGAACTAAACTAGCCCACTAATACTATCATGATTGACCTTTTCAAAGAAAGGTTGCTGGAATTTCTGCCTCATTTTTGTAACTAACTGGCTAATAATGTGTCCCTCTCTCCTGCAATTAAGTAAATAAAAACAAGCCAATCCAAGGCATCCACGCAGCATGGAAAAAAGTATTCCCGTGAGTACATCCTGACAAAGTTAATATCAGTTCTTATGTCAACAGGCAGCAGGAACCTAGTCAATAAAATATACTACTTACCACGTTCTATGAGGAATAATAAATAAAAGGTCATTCCCAGGCAGCAACAATCTATTAACCTGTCTCCCCCTCAGCTACARTGATGATTCAAAACAGAAAGGCCTTTTGCCACATCATTTCTCCTTATCCCGTGTGTTTGAGCCTACTGGCAGTTCGGGTCAGCAGAGTCCCAGTGTTAGAAGGGCCCCAGCCAAGGTTGCCCTTGTAACTCAGATGATACTGAGGGGGCCCTGCTCATCCCTGATCATCTCCATTAATGACTTTTGGCTTTAGCTGGTGACTGAGCAGGAAAGACCTTAACAATATTAACTCATCACTTCTGCTCAGCATCATGCAGGAGTCTGCTAGATCCAACACTCATTAAAAGGCTCAGCTCAGTGCTATCTTCTTCCCCATGTCCTCCCAAGAATGCAGGCCCTCACTGAACATCAAAACCAGTCAGAATTTGTGATTTTATTCTATTTTACAATAGTAAAGCTACCCAATCAATTTGATTTTGTACGTCTTTCTAAACAAYACAAGCAACCTTTGCAATAAATCGCATTTCTGTAGTTGAGCTGCACCACGCTCACCAGCTATCGAAGGCAAGCGAAAAATAAAAAAAGTGTATCTACAGTTTCACGCGACCCGGCTTAGCCAACAGTTAGTTTTCCAGACCATAGTTATTAACAGTTATTAACTACTTACTGCTATTATCCGCCACAGGAGATCAACTAGGGGCAGAGCTTGTCTACTAGAGTCTTCTAGGGGGATGCTGATGATGTAGGGTAGGGGAGTCTCCTGACACTACAGTAACTGCAGAGAGAGAAATTAAACTGAAATGTTTCAAATCAATAATAAATCAAAGAAACCAATACAATCAGGGGGAGCAGAAATCCCTAAGTGGATTGTATTTGCATTTACCATTCAGGTCTCATTTATACAGTTATTGATCCTGTTGCGAGAGAAAAAAAAAAGTTCTCTCAAAAAAAGAAAAAAAAAAAAAGAATAGAAATAATGACCTTCTTGTAAGCAGAGATTCAGGGACTGTCTGAAAGATTTCAAAAATATTTCACTATACTGAAGGCTGGAGCACAAGTGRTTTTCAATAATGGATCGGATACTAAAATTCTCCCTGCTCAGCCAAATGACTCTGAAAAGGAATTGGTTTACACAAAATGCCTTTCCTCTGCCTAGAAGCCATTTCCAATATTGTACAGGCATTGGTAGATATCCGAAGCAAGCAGCAATTTTGAAAGCACTGAATTCTGGAAGAAGCTGATGTAAGAAAGTTTTACAATGTACTTCAGTAGTTAATCACCTGCKTTTATTGATTTGGGCTTATTGTGATGCCTCTGCAAGCCTCACCAGAGATGTATCTGACTCCTGAATGACCCGAAAAACCAACTCCAGCCATCTTTCCCAGTTGTGACACAGAGTTTTATAATTTACTGAAATTTGGAGATCCTTAGCATACATCTCRGGTAAAATTATTTGCAGATGGAGAAGATGGTGTCTAAAGCTCTCTTTATTTATCCTCCCTTCTCGTCCTCCTTCTCGTCCTCCTCCTCCCAAAACAGGCTCCAGGGATGAGCTGCACGCCTTTCTGAGAAACTGGAAGAGATCCAGGCAAGATCTGTCTCAAACGCACAGTTCTTGCTGCCTTCTCACAAGGGTGAACAGCAGAGGTTACCTGCTTTCAGGCTCCCAGGTCCTGCTGAACCCCAGGGAGCTTGTGTGAAACCAGGGTGCCACGCTTGCCACCAGTTCCACAGGGTGAGCATGTGTTTGACTAATTTGAAGCAAGAAGTCCTACTGCAAGGCAGTCCATCAGTCTTGCCCACACATGAATTTCTTGTACCTTTTGATCACTAGATACGAGCAAATTGATAGGCAAAAGTTCCTAAAACAGTTTCATTGCTCTTCTTGTAAGTGATCAATTACTACTAAATTGCTCGACAAAGATACCATTTTTATGACATTTCTTTTACAGTCTCTATCGCAGCTCTGTCCAACTGCTCAAAATATACAGCCTCGCTATAAATCTCAGTCCTCCTAYCCATGCAAGCAGCACAAAACAGCCTTCAACCAGCAGCTGAGATTGCCTCCAGCACAGAGAAATCTTGAKACAGCACTGGACTTTGATAGTGAGCTCTGATCCAGTAACTCCTAAAAACCCCTCGGTGCGAGGGAATCGCTGAATTTATGACAGCCTCTATCAGGGTTAATGTGCTCAGCAGCCCCTGACTGCAAGAAGGTCTAAGTGCTGTGATGGCAATAAGGTAGTGTCACTTCGGTTAAGCACACGTGGAAGCTGCTTGCTAGAGGATAACTGGTGAGCTAGGCAGAAACTGGAATGCTACCGTGATGCCTAGACCAAAAGCTGAACATTTTACTTCTAGGATGTGACCCTCCCCCGCAACACACACAAATGAGGTAGGAGCTCAAATGGCCCAGTTCTGGCAAGTATCTTTGAAATCACAGTAACTTCAGTTTAATATGAACGGTGTCACTTCCGCATCCATTTAAGGTTCCCTGAAATATTATTACTCCTGGAAATTAAGTCTTAGTCCTTCCTCGTGCCTGTGGACTCAGGCCCCTGTGCTTGCCACACAGTAGTGCCAATGAAGAGGCAGGAAAACACTGGCAGGACCTCCCCTGCTAACAGGAGGTCACGCAGTGCTGAGGAATAGCCAGGCCACCTGCCAAAGGGGCAGCATGGAAGGGGGCAACTCCTTTGCTGTCCATGGTCCCAAGGAGAGGACATACACCAAGAAGGTCCTWACTCAAAGCTTTCAAAGTGTCTGCTAAGACCAGCTTTGGGACAAGTCAATTCCCTAACAGCAGCTTTAAGGGCTTCAGCGCCATTGGCACCAAGTTTGAGCTTTATCTTTTCTTTGGCAGCACACCCAAATCTTTGCAGAAATCAGTGTCCTCAGCCCTCTCCTCATACTGCAAAAATGGAGCATTTAAGAGGACAACAGCAAGGTTTAGACTTTCTCCTTGAGAAAAAGATAYTGACAGCAAACATCCATATTCTGGAAAGACTGCACCATGGCTGAAACAGCAGCTCAGAAACTCGTCATGTATCAACAGGCCTTGCAGGAGCTACCAAACTTGCTGCTACCTGGCCTGCTTCACCGTCACTCGGACTGGTGAGCAACCTGAGCAAGCCGGTACCCCTCCTCAACAAGAAATGAGGGGAAATGGGGAAAAATACCCAGCTATGGCAGTCGCATGGAGAGGCTGAAAGCCACCATGGCCCTGTGGCCTCTACCCCTCAGTTCCTCAGTGCAGGACATCATTGTGCTCTCTTCCTGTGCAGTGACATTTCCCTATTCCTACCTGCTGCTGCAACCRCTGCCTCATTCATCATTCAATTACTGCATGGCCTTTAGGAAAGGATGTTTATGAGAAAATCCATCTTTCCTCATATACACCATAAAAATGAGTTAATAACTATATTAATAAAGCCACTACAGTATTTTAAGTCCTTTTCCCTTATTGTTAACATAAGTCATGAATCTTCTCCCTCCCTCTCTCTCTTCCCCTCCTTCCTCCCTTTCCAATTATACCATCAAACACAATTCTTACCCTGAACTTCAGGTCTTTTCTTTCCAATCTACACCAGTTTACCTTCACTACCTACCACTATTCTCCCAGCCATTCTCTTCACTGAAGATACTAAGCAGGAGCAGAACACACATTGCAGATTTTAGAAACCATATTCCTGCTTCAAAACTTAAGAAAAGCGTTTATAAAATTATATTTCTCAAGACACTGGGTTAGATTGTGCAGGAGTTCCTCATAACCCTCTATGTTTCCATATCAGCCTCTGGAAATGTTTTCATTACTCCTACTGGGAAGTGTCGTGAATAATGACTACAGTATTCCTGTGACATTCAGAACTTCAGCATGGTGAAAATTATTCTTCATTTTAGGAACATGGAAGCAAGCGAATGTGAATGTTAATGTGATTAAGAACTTGCCAGTTGGGAAATGTTGGGCATGAGGCTTGAACTTGTGACTAAATGCCACTTTTTCACAGCTGTGATGTATGGATGTATCGAGAAGAGAGATGCACTGAGTTATAAAACGTTTAACATTTGCCAGTATGTGCCGTGCTCCCTCTTAAAGGCTTGCTGTAATTCGAACTGAAGCTATCAAAACCATCTGTATCTTCRGTTCAGGATATTTTACCTGACTTTGCTTATACGTGAGGTTGGTCCCTATGAAATTTAGGCCCAAGGGCAAACCATAAAAATTTTTAAACGTCTTCACGTTTTCCCATTGTTTTGTGTTCTGATTTTGGAGCTCAGAGGAGGAGTTCCCCTGMTGATTTTCTTTGCCTGTGGCCAGCAGGCAAAACTGTTGCAGCAAAAGAAGACATTTYACGCATATTAATCTAATTTCAAGCATGAAAATTACATTTCTGGTAAAAACTCTGCTAGCATAAGATGGTTATGACTAATCTGATAAAACCAGGTTGCTGAAAACCAAAGAACAAKAAAATCATTTCCATTTGGCCACCAGTATTCCCAATTTTGGCACATGCAAAATGGAAAATATTCAAACARTGAAATATTGAGAAACATGCATTATCTGGGGCCAAATCTTCTTCCAAGAGAAAGGTTTCAGACTTGCATACCCAACTGTGAACCAAACCCAGCCTTTAGAGCGGCATCTGCCTGGGACAACCTGCCCTGTAGCTAACTATTTCCTTTTAATTCAGGCAGAAACGAATTTATTGGCAACTGAAGACACCCAGCACTTGGTTTCGCAGGACAAGCCCCTTGAATTCAAAACCAAACCCTCTGCTGTTGCCCATCTTCCAAAGTCAAGGATGTGTTGTACCCAGGCTTAAATGTGCAGCTACACCCGAAATATGTGTTTTTCCCTTCAACCCAACCTGGTAAGAACCCAAAGTCAGTCGAGTCCAAATGGCAATGCCACCTCTAGATGCTGAGCTGGGGCCTAGAGGTTCAGCACAYCGTGGTTTGGAAGGACGTTTCTCCACAACACACTTTGTTGGTGTTGCACCTCCACTACGCCCTCCCCACCACAGATTCTCCTCCTGAGTCCCCACAGAGAAGGGGAAATTAAGGCCGGCTTCGTGGACCAAGGACGGGGCCCCTAACCAGCTGTGCAGGCTGTGAAAACTGCTCAGCAGGCATTAGCATGTTGAAGTGGGATGTGTTAAGATGAAAACACCCTTCATCTGTTCTTCTAACACAGCATGTTGAGGATTCCCAATTCCTCCTCCTCCCTGCCTATTTTTTTTCTTTTTCCCCTTCCTCGCTCCAGGAAAATACAGGAACAGGCTTGGCTAACATGAAAGCCTTGTAGGGCACTTTACTCCATGGCTTAATGTATTTACCCTACCTTAAATGAGTTTCAGCACATCTCCGCTGAAGGTTTACCTAAGTTTTACTCTTGATCTTTTTTCCTTTTTTAAAAAAAGTTCATTAAAGTGATAATGGAGATAAAGCTCATGTACCAGGGCTGTCAGTGAGTTGGCCAGGGCTAAACCAGAACATTTATAAACCCCTGATCCACCTCTGGACAGACTTCTAGCAATACAACTATTAATTTAAACATCTTTGTCATGCTACTGAGGTCCACTTTTTTTTCATGTTCATAATAAAAATTGATCTATTAATCTTCCATGTGCCTATCTTCTGGAAGAAATGAACAGGAACATATTAATTTTCAATCAGCATTTCTAGTGGATGAACACAATTAAGTACCATCATATAAAATATCTGTGATAGCTTACGAGTGCAGAATGAAACTACATGAATAAATGAAAGAGCCGGCAAATGAATCAAGAACTTACATCTAAGCCAGGGAATTTTCTTTAAAAGAATAAATCAGGATTAGTCTAAGCACACGCGCATATTTGTGAGTACATACATACATACATGCTCAACCTGCAGCTCAAATCCCTTCAAACACATCCACTTTGTTTGCAGCAGCTGGCACACATACAGTTGGGTGATGCTATTCTGAACAGCAAATACACGGTTAATCTGAAAACCATGGTAAAATATTCATAGAAATTAATTTATAGCCATATAAAAGCTGGTCCATTTCCTGTAACAAAGGCTGCTCCACAAGCCCTGTTAGAAGCCAATTCTTTCCATTATTTCCTACTTGGYGTGAACTATTCCATGCTGGCTATTTATTCACACTGACTTTTTGGGAGGGGATGGGGATCAGAAAGAATTTCAGCTTTTGGCATTACACTGATGGTTTTTAACATGAGCAGGGGGATTGGACTAGATGATCTYGAGAGGTCTCTCCCAACCTCAACTATTCTGTGATCTTGGTATGGAACCTTGATGCCTCTAAAGTTGTAGAAGAAGGCTTAAAGTTTGGCTGGGRAMCACCATGGAATGGGAGACATGCCATCCCTATGACAAGTGTGATAAGAAGGTTGAGAGCRTGCTGGGAAAGAGGAAGGATTTTGACAGGGAGAAATGGGCCGAAGGGACAAACACTTAGCGTGAAAATGGGAAAAAAAGAAGCAAGAGAGAGGAGGCTGCTGGACGGCAGCATGAGGACATAGGTGGGAACAGAGACTGGTGGCCCTGGGTGGGAAGTCAAGAAGCAAGTTCCAGAAATCAGGTGAAGACAGAAYGGGATTTACCAGCTAGCTGGTGGATGAAGGTCAAACAACACTTTGAAAGGTTTCTGAAGAGCGGCTGCAAGGAGGGAAGATTTGTCAGAAGTGTGGGGGAAAAAATAATATTGAGATATAAATCACAGCCCTACATGCTAATTTATTTGGGTATCATGGCATATCCTTAAACAGGGTGGGATTAAATTGCTATTTCTGTTGCACCATGGATTAATAATCTTTTTTTTTTCCTAAGTATTTTGTGCGTAATATCTATTCTGTGTGCGCTTCCAAACATGCACCTATTATATGAAGAAATGAACTGCAAAATAAACAGTACTAGCTGAAAATGTATTACTGATTTCCTCAGAGCATTAGGAAAGAGTTTTTAACAACAAGCAAAACAAATATCATGTGCCAATGTATTTTATGTATTTTTTAAACTACATTAACTCATTCAATTAAGACTTTTTCCAGTCATATTTACTATAAAACACACTATCTGTTAATCTGGTGGGGGTTTTTTTACCCCTCTCTTCTTGGAACAGCWTGGAAGATAAATCATAACCAAAATTTTAATAAAAAGATGAAAGATGTACAAATAGACCATATTAAAACCTGCCTGCTATATTTTGATATCCTCAGGAAATTATTTGCTATATATTTCTTCTGTCCTGATGCTAGATCTACATTTCATTTTTCTTTTCCGTCAAATCTATTTCCTCCACAGTCTCTGCAGCTAAACACTTTCGCAGTGGCAGCRATTGTAATTCACTGTCACCTCCTCATCTTCTCCCTTTCAGGTATAGGTTTTGTTTGTGAGAAAATAAAGCCAAATKTGCTTGAATATTGTTTCCTGAGATCTGTAGGAGCTTTAGATTTTCATTTAAGATTTACTTATTCTACTGAATGGAACATTTCAGCAATGTGAAAATAAAATTCAAACATACCAAAAGTTGTAAGATGTTCACTAACAATATTTTGTTCATTAAGATTGAATTTATAAATTAATTGCCTCAAAATTATCAAAAKAATTAATTGCTTTCTTTTTAATAGCATGAGTAGGCTTAGACTTACAAGTTTAYAGCTTTTACTGAACACCCTAAAGTGTAGTATTTCTGTAAACAAACAAGATAYTAATTCTAAAGTTAAACACAAAAAAGGCTCTTGTTTGGATTCTGATAGTGCAGGAAAAGCAAAGTAATATTACACTTTATGGCCTCCTCCCCAAAGGAAGGCAGAATTTTCCTTCCTTAGGAAAGGAACCTGCTAATTCCTAGTTATAACATATGCATATACCTAATATGTGTAGCTACAGAAAACTCCACAGTTTAAAATTCAATGGCCCTGTGATAATTCACAAAATGGTTTTACATGGCTTTAGTTCACTATTTACTATTTTTAAGTCTACTATTCATTATTTTTACTTGCTAATGGATGACTCTATCTASCAGCCCACAGTGAGTCAGCARCGTGCCCTCGTGGCCAAGAAGGCCAATGGGATCCTGGCTGCATCAGGAGGAGCRTTGCCAGCAGGTCGAGGGAGGGGATCCTGCCCCTCTGCTCAGCCCTGGTGAGGCCGCACCTGGAATAYTGGGTGCAGTTCTGGGCTCCCCAGTACAGGAGGCACGTGGAGCTCTTGCAGAGGGTTCAGAGACAAGTGACCAAGATGATCAAGGGACTGGAGCACCTATCTTGTGAGAAGAGGTTAAACGAGCTGGGCCTGTTTAGCCTAGAGAAGGATAAAGGGGATCTAACCGATGTGTACAAATTCCTGAGATATGGCTGTAGGGAGGAGGGGGCTCAACTCTTCTCGGTAGTGCCCAGCGATAGGACAAAGGGTAATGGTTTTAAACTAAAACATAGGAAGTTTCATCTCCATGTGAGGAAGAACTTCTTCCCTGGCCCTGGCACAGGCTGCCCAGAGAGGCTGTGGAGTCTCCTTCTCTGGAGATCTTCCAAACCCGCCTGGATGCCACCCTGTGCCACGTGCTCTGGGGGTCCCTGCGTGTGCAGGGGCGTTGGACCAGATGATCTCTAGACGTCCCTTCCAACCCTAAAGATTCTGTGATTCTGTATTTGCATGGATAGACCTTGGATGGCCACTAGGCATCAGCAGCATACTACAGGAGAGAATAGGAGACTGAAAATTGAAGCAAAGGTACACCAAAGGTGAACCAAAGTCTCCCCACCTTGAGAGAAAACTTCAACAGAACAAGTAATCTACCTGTGATGGGAGAGGAAGTGTTTAAAAAAAAAAAAAAAAGGGGAAAAAAACAGAAAGGGAAAAGAAATATGACTCCTTCAGTTCTGATTAATATATCTTATTTCCTAATTTTTGCTGCTGGTCATTCCTTTGCAAACTTACCTCCAGAAGGCCTTCTACATGGAAGACTCTTACTATGCCAGTCTGCTGAAAGAGTTTTGCTTTGTTTGCAAGGAAAGYACAACCCACACATACCTCCTGCTGTGGTTGGTCGCTCGTGGAGCCATGAGGAACACCATTAGCCTGCGTGGAAACATGGGCTTGTCGAGCTTTGCAGCAGCATCCCAGGAAACAAGGCCTCTGCAGAAATCCGGAACACAACGTGATGATCCTCCACAGATATCCTTAAGYCAACGGTCTATGCATCTCAGCCAACTGTCCCTGGGGAGCATCAAGAATGGAAATGGTCCAACAGTAATCTCCTGGTTTGGTCTCTACCACTGCCTCTTCTCCGGGGTGGCTCTGAGTTGCAGGCACCCTAGTTTAAGTTTCCTCAGCCTGGCAAGTTCATCTGACACCCAATGGAAAGCAGGAAAACTTACGTGGACTGATCCATCACTCRCAGATGCTGGAGGACATGAAGTGCTTGGCACCACCAGAGCAGCATGCAGCGCTCTCCCAGCTCGCGTGTCTGAAAAAAATCTCGCCACATCCATCGCCCTCCAGACAAAATTCAATGAGAATCTGCATCACCCTCAAGGCTGGCAGAGGGGGGAAATATGGATGTACTCACATAGTTTTCACATGGGTCTGATAATTATTAATACTCAATCMTAAGATGGCACTTCATCTTTACAAATCTCTGTATAAACTATTTAACTAATTGTAAATCCTTGAATACATTRAACTAATGCAACTTAGAATGAGTGATGTGTGCAGATAGGAGGAGTGTTAATTTTATCGTGTTGTATTTGGGTATAAAGCAGTATGAAAACTAGCCCATGGTGCCACAGCAGCACAACAGCAGCGGTGCCAGCTGAGCTATTTACTGATTCCGGMTGGTTTCAGCAAGCACAGAATCAAACCCATGAATCAGCATCAGCTGTTTGTCACTTTAATGCTTCTTTAAAGGGATATATGGCAAYGTCTGTAATTAATAAATAGTATTTGAATGTCAGCAATGTCAGCATAGCATTGGCTTGATGACAAACCATCACCCGTTGGAAGAGGCCACTGTGGTGACTGTATGGTATGAAACTGCACGTGCTGGAGCAGGTACCTGCCGGAAGGAGCGAGTCTCTCCCAGGTGTAAGAGCACTGCAACAGTTTGGGCTCCAGTCTCCAGCAGATACAGCCGCTGTATCCTCACGGAAACCCAGCAGTACACTTGGTGCTCTGCATCCATGTTTGGAAATACCAGAAACTATCTCAATATAATACATTTASAATTGCATTTGGAATATCTTTGGAGTGAATGGCAGATAGGTCTATATTTTTGATAGAAGTGTCCTTTTAKACATTAAAAAAAAAAAYCTCTTTAATCTGCATTTAAAGCATTCCATTAATGCACAGTTATTAAGTTTTCTGTGTGCGCCTCAGTGTTTATAAGCAGTCCAGCTCTTCCATGTCCAGATAAGTACCGCTCATTTTCCACCTGATTTTCTCATTCTCTTAACCCGTGGCTGGAGGGAAATGGCAGCAACTGCCACTTCAGAGGTCGCACAGYAGAGACTTCAGCCAGTGACCAATTCTGGAGGGCAGCACCCTTGCCGTGCCTTGGTGCCCAAAGGGATCCTCTCAGCATCGTCACCTGGGACAAGAGTTGGCTCTGARTGGCACGTGCAAGCACCTTGGGAACGCTCGCAACAGCAGAGAAGTCCCAGCAGGTTATTAAAACAAAAGGAAAGAAAAAAAGAAAAACAACAACAAAAACCCAACCTCCCACTTTGCCAGCTGCGCGGGGGTTATTTAGCTACATGAAAGGTACACTTGGTTGGTAGCTATGGGAGTAAACCTTTGCAAGAGCCAGCCTCTTTTTTTTTTTTTTGGAAATAACAGTGCACAGGTTTCACAGAGGAAAATAAACCCAGATTTGTTTGCTCCTAAGCTGCGGTGATAACCAGGAGCAAAGAGGATTAGGTGTTCCTTTGGGAAGTGTGTCTCCTCTTCATATTAATTACACTGACAGTCGGTTATTAATGCTGTGTCAGCTTTGGGTTAGGGTTTTTAAAGAAAAAAATAAAAGAGAACTGATRTGACAGAATATACATGCCACTGTACTTCCTTGTGACTTGAAAAAACAAATGAAAATGCCATTAAAATTATGAGGCCAAGCAAAAGCATTGAAATAAAACTACAACCAAAAGCCCTCCAAGCACCCAACTTTGCTGTGTTGGGAAGAACGTAACACGCATAACATTTTCTTTGTGGAATGAGAACACAACTCCCCTTTGATCGGAGTTTTCCCAAATCAGGTGTGGGTTTGAGAGATTTTACTCTTGGGGAGGCAYGAGGAGCTCTAGCTCTGTAAACGGCTGCAGTTCTCCACACTCCATTGCAAAAAGTGACAGAAAATAACCTGAACTTGCCCTCGCTGTGATGTTTCTGCTTCAGAGCCCCAGTGGGGCGCGCACCGAGCCCTGCTCCCAAAGCACAGCAGGAGAAGCCCATAGCAAATTCACACTGTAGCAGATATGCTCACAGAGAGCAAGGCAGAAACAGGGGAAACCGCCCGGGTTTTATAAATAATGCAAGAACTGTTTCGATTAAGAGAATGAACTACAAAGGAAAGGGCGAAAGAAGTGATTTGTGTTTGAAATGGAAAGAGGAGCCTAATGCTTTCTCAGATCCCGCTTCCTGCAGACTTCCAAAAGCACAGTTTTGTGCATGTCTGTGGCAGCGGCCCCATCACGGTTCTTCAAACAGCAGTGGAAGAAGTCAGTGGGTAAGAGGATATTAATCCTTTCTTTTCAGTCATTTTATCTTCTTCAGTTTTCCCCAGTTGTTATTTCCCCCGTTCCCAGGAGCCCTTTGGCTTCTCCAGAAAGACCCGGCACTGCCCTGGAGATACCCCCCACTCACATGGCACGGGGATGTTTAGAGAGGCTGCAAAAGGCAGCAGAGCAGGGCGGGTGTATGCACACCTGTGCAAAGCAGCTACTCTATATCCCCAACCTTTCATACCATATAAATGTTTACAACATTCCCTGCCTACCAACAGGAGCGCTCYCCTGCTTCAGCAGCTAAATGCATGGTTTGGTCATGCTCCTGTGGGCTGGTAGCAGCTATTCTTTCATTACAATAACCAACTGGGTTAATAAACAAATAAATAAACAAATGAAATTTCTCCACAGCTCACTTTTTCTCCTATTACTTCTCACACACAGCAAGGAGCCTTTCAAGGAGTCTTTCCTGTCAAAGAAAGAACCTCAAATTCTATGTGTACAATTTTGAAAGCCTTGCTTAGTGCTTCTTATTTTAAGCACATACAAAAATAAGAAAGCAATATAGACATTATGAATATTTACCATTTCTGTAACTGGTTTCATCCATGTACCTCCAGCCACTTAATTTCTGTTTTATTGAATTTTGAGTGCACATCCTGGCGATCCTAGTGCAAAAACCCTGACCTGACTATGCTTCAAGCAACTGGGTCCACTTCTCCTAAGTCTAGACTAGCATTTTTTACACATAAGAAACATTATGTGGATTCTCAGCAAAGGAAGTAACATGGGTTCTTAGCAAAAGGCTTTCTTGCCTTGGGGTAGCATATGTATCCACAGAATATGGAACAAGGGGAATTCAAAGGGGTCRGTAGAGAGCGCACACTGAAAGTGGAGAAAAAAAATCTAGCTAAAAAGCACAGAAAAATCCAAATATTTTAAAGGAGAAAACTTGAGCAGCCAGATCACCCTGATGGTAGCATCAGTTACAAATACGTCCTGAGCACCTTCATTTAGGAGAATGTGCACAGAATACTCCTGCCATCCTTTTAGAGGCAGAACAATCTGGTCATCAGGCAATAATCAGAGTGACAGTAATCACTCCAGCTAACAGAGGGGACTTTTCACAGCACAGGATGAAAGAAGAGCCCTTTTGATGCTCAGCATTTAGCCTTGCAGTTGTCAGGGTGACTGGGAAACAGCCAGAGAGAGTGGGATGAAACAGGGAGGGGAAAAAAAAAGATAAAACTTTTTTTTTCCACAGACAAAATCAATTTTACAGAAACCAAACATTGTTTTTAAGTCATACCAATCATACTAGACATTACTGGAACATCTTGAAATAAAATCATGTGTTTGATTTTATCTGGCCATGAAAGAATACAAAATTCTGGGAAAAGCTGAAGCCTGACATGGCAAAATGTTTACAAAATGGGTTTCTGTATTCCACTCAGCTTTAAATGAGGGAGAAAGAAAAGCCTTGAATGTAAGAAAAGAGGCAAGAACAGCAGATAATGATATTTTTACATGATTTCTGAGCTGGTCCACTTCTCCTCTCTCAGAGCTCCAGGGTCTGCTTGGATTTTGCACTACGGCTGGCATGGACAGACCTGGTGCAAGATCCCCCAAACCCAAGCTGCAGGTCTGGTACTGCCGCCCAGCAGCCCTCCCGGCTTGGTGCCCTGCCTGTTGCTAAACTAATCCAAGGTGACTCACGTTAAAAGCTGCAGTGACCCTGCACCTTCCTAGAAAGGCTTCTCCCTGACTTCAGCTACTAAATTAGCTGTTCACAGAATGCTTAAGGTTGGAAGGGACCTCTAGAGGTCATCTAGTCCAAACAGCAGGGTCCCCCAGAGCATGTGGCACAAGGTGGCATCCAGGCTGGTTTGGAAGATCTCCAGAGAAGGAGACTCCACCACCTCTCTGGGCAGCCTGTGCCAGGGCTCTGTCACCCTCACTGTTAAAAAATTTTTCCTTAAGTTCCTGTGGAACTTTAGATGCTTCAGTTTGTGGCTGTCTCCTCTAGTTCTAACGCTGATTATCACTGAGAAGAGGCCAGCCCCGTCCTCCTCGCTCCCTCCCTTGAAGTACTCCTACACACTAATGAGGTCCCCTCTCAGCCTTCTCTTCTCCAGGCTGAAGAGGCCCAGCTCTCTCAGCCTTTSCTCATAGGGCAGATGTTCCAGGCCCTTAATCATCTTCGTAGCCCTGTGCTGGACTCTCTCTAGCAGCTCCACGTCCCTCTTGTACTGCGGAGCCCAGAACTGCACACAGTGCTCCAGGTGCGGGTTAAGGCTGTTGGGTGTGTGTCCATGTGTGGGTCCAGGCTGTTACATTAAGACACATCGCTGTGGCCCAAGGGTCAGGATGAGCCATATACAGGATTTGTCTCCTTCCTGAGTGCGGTTCTCAGACCAGCACTGTCAGCATGTGTGTGGAAGCACCTTGGGTCTCCAGGCAGGATGGACTGCAGTTCATCGCTGACCCACAGGAGCACCGTGAAAACAGCATTTGTCAAGCGCCATGCATCGGAGTAATAAATGCCACATGAAGGTCTCCAAAGAAATTAATAACTCATCTTTTTTTTAGAACTGGATTTGCAGAGCATTTGGTAAATAACCCATGAAACACAATAAGAGCAGCAGAAGTGGAGCGAACCAGGGCCCACGCACTCTGTGCAGCAGCCAGAGCTTTGTTGGGACAATGCCACGTGCTCAGGCCACACGAAGCTGTCACCTTCTGCATGTGGGGAAGGCAACCCCATCACTCCTTCTAGCATCGTAGTGCTGTACTTGGCAACTAACGGGACTCTTTAATGCTGCCCCGGGTGTGCAATTACGTTGTATATTTGGTATGCATTGTCATTTCCTGACTCAGCACAGAACATGTAAACACCAGTGTTTGCTGCAGGAATATGTATTGTAATTTTTTCACTGGCGTGGAAAGGAAGCAGCAAAGAGTGCAGAGAAGTAGTGCAAACTTGGTTGGTACCTGCACAGTGACTGTTAATGATGTCCACAGAGAACATGGGCTTGCAGGGGGCTGAAGCCATTTCCAGGTCCTGTCAAACAAAACCAACATAATGGTGAGGGAAGAGGACAGGAAAGAGCTTCAAGTTTGGTCAAAACAAACTCAGGTTACCATGGTCCGTTTTCATTTTTTGGCTAAAACAACTCAATGAGGATATGTTATGTCAGAAAGGAGGAAACTGCCATCTGCCAGTTTGCAACAAAGCCAAAAATATCTTCACATCCACGCACCAAAAATGCTTGTGTGCCACACAGGCTTGGGCAGCTGGCAATCCTAGCAGAGCAACAAGCTGCTTTGGTGCTTCCATACATGCTTGAAAGGAAAACAAAAGGAAAAGAAATTGGAAGTAGCTGGAAAGGAGCAAGTCACTGCGCTGGCTTCAGCACCCTGATGCTCTGCAGCCCTGGGAGGAGCAGCTCTGCAGGTTGCTTGCTCATGGCAGCAATGCAAAACTCAGCTGCCTTCCCAAGCTCAGCGTGGCCAGCGCCAGCAGGTGATGAACTCACCTGTAACAGAGGTGACATCGGAATTGGTTTTGCCCCTTAGCCACCTAGCTCCTGCAGATGCAGACCAAGGGCACTCGCATGCCACTTGCATTTCAGAAATGCATTTAATTTGGGGGGCAATCTTCCTGGGCCGTGCTGTTTATGATAAGTATTCTGAACATTGGGTTCTGCTTTCGTTTGCCCTGCTGGCCAGCACTGGCTGCCTCGGTAGCAATTTCTCTGAAGTTTCCTTGCTTGCTTTCGCTACTGCCATCTCATGTCAGCAGATCAGGAGTGCACGTGTGTATAGGGATATAACCAGGGTGCCTTCAAGCACAGGCTCTAACTYTGAAGCTCCCTCTTGCTCTCTGTGATATCTTAATAATCATCTTTAATTTCTCTTTATCCTTCTGACGGTTACCCTAGTGACTTTCTGTGAACTCATTTAAAATAATATAAGCTGGTGTAGCCTGGAAAAARATAAACTACAAAAGGTATATCCTGAAAAAGGGAAAATGCTGGTTTTCTTTCCTTACATACAGGAGAAGAAAATGGGGACTGTTTTTGCTGTCTTCAGACAAGGATACTGGTTGCTGCTTCATTTATGTTTTTGCCGATGTCAAAAATGTTTCAGGACTGCCTATCGCTCCACAAGCAACAGGACAGGGGATTTGGAAGGATAGTGTATTTTGTTTCCTGTATTTTCTGGTTTGTYCAAACTCATTTTTCAGCACTCTGCTGCAGTGTAGCCTTTTCTGACAGAGCAATGAGACACTTTTATGCACAGTTCTACTTCTGAGCTTAAATCCCTTCCCAGACATGAATACAAATTGTAGCTACACCTGGGATTTCAAATGCTATTACGGAGAAATCTCCTATTGACACAGAAACTTGAGAGAAACTCTCCCTGCCTGGAAAAGTTTGCACATTACTCAAAGAGCAAGAGTAATAGGAGATTTCAAAACATTCCACACGGTGCCATCTATAAGCCTTGGCCAAGGCTGCATTTCAAAGACTGCAGCTATTTTGTCTCCTCTTCCTATACCATGCCAGTAAAACCTTCCTAGAGCTGAGGGGCTTTAAGAAGCTGTGATTTTGCATGTTGTGACCACTGTTCCAGAGAAATAAGGTGTGCTGAAGAAAACAGTGTCCCTAACAGAATCAGACCCTTCCATGGGAGTGGCTAGGCAACTCSGGCTGCGTCGTTCCGACCCCTGCTCAGTGCAGCCAGGGCAGCAGCCTATGCAGTGTGATGCCCTGGGGGGCAGTCGCTTATCTCAGCCCGTGTTTCTGCTGGCTTTTGCAACGTTACACAGCATCCAGGAGTTCCACCTGGGTTAGCCGGCCATTACCAAATTGCAGGAGAGTCACGGGGGCGGTTTGTGGGACCTAACACGATGCCAGATGTTAGGGAATGGCACTGAGCCCCATAGTCAGCATTACCACCTTTGAAACCTCTCTTTCCTTTCCAGGCTTTCTTCCCAATCACATTAAGCAAAACTTTCAGTGCCCTCCAAAGCCTTGTTTCCAGTGCTATTACTTCAGAAGCCCTTTCGTTTTGTTGGTGATAAGACCCCACCTGACTTGCTGATTTCAGAAAAAAACCAAGCACTTACGTCTAGGTTCCTTGCCTGAACCCCATGGGCCGTAAGGCTATTTTTGGTCCATGAACGGAGACCGGCACTCTCAAAAGGRAGTCCACTCCTAATCTATGAGCAAAACGGTAAGTCTTCATCTGAAGCTGCCTATTAGAGAAGAATACTTCAGCTGCCTGCTGGAAAAGCCCAGATAACCTGCCCCTCCCGGACCCTCACTTTGAAGAAATTCAAAAATGAATGAGAAGTATTCCATCCTTTGAGTCAGATAAAGATTACAAATAAATCATGTTCAGCATTCGTATTGAGTCTGAGTCTCTCCGGCAGCTTGCAACAGAATACTGACTCCTCAAAGGCAGTGCAAGTCCTCCGCCTTACACTTCAAGGAAATAATTCTTTAATAATCCATTATGTTGCTAACTTCATTATAAGAACATATAGAAATTTCAGATTTATCAGCACAAAACATCCCAGCCCATTAGTCAAGGGAGCTGCATTCAGATCTCTATGAACACAAATAACACAGTGCTATCTCTGCAGGTGTTGATTAAACCTTGAATGAGGAAGAGAAAATTGAGTCTTAGGCTCCTGGAATGATATAAAGAGCTGAATTTAAAAAACTCGTCTATGCAATGAACACCATCTACTTGCTGTTTCTTACGATGCAAATTTACTGTTTGTGAGTAACATTAATGGCTGTTTTTTGAAAGTGGTCATCCTGGCATGCATCTTGCAATTATTTTACAAGTTTGCCAGACTGTTATAGGGTGACATAAGATACATGAAAGGCCAGACACTTCTGCAATTTCCGTGCATGTCTTTGTTTATTGACACATAGGGTAAAATTGTCAGAAGTCTCTGAAACACTTAGGAACTTCAGCCTATGTTGAAGACAGASAGCGGGGTAAGATTCCCAGTTAAACCAGTATGGATTACCAACAAAACCAGGATGATTCAATTTATCACTTACTGGTTGAGCCACTTCCCATTTGCAGGCAAGCCCTCAGCCAGATGCAATGGGAACTTATGCTGTTCAGCTTTGCACCTTTTTGTGTATCTTGGTTTATTATTATTATTATTATTATTATTATTATTATTATTATTATCATTATCATTATTATTATTGCAAGGGGTTGTCCAGCACCAGCCCTGACACATCCAGACCAATAGTGCTGGGTTCTTGAACCTGCATCCTCCCTGGACTCAGTGAGTACCTCAGTGAGACAGCAAGACCCCTTGTCATCTCTCAAGGTGAGGGTTGGGGTTTCAGCATGGTCAGATATCAAATTCTACCCTCACTTATTTAGGCCTTTTAACTGAAGTGAGAGTGTGGGGTTTTTATGGAACAGAATTGACCTGCAACACAGACTTCCATCRTAACAGTTATGACCCTGCCCGTGGCATTTCACAGCGCTTCAACTCATCTCTAGCCCATCTCGAAGTTCTGAGGGAAGATCACATGAACCCAGGGCGTTGCTGACAGATGTCTGTCTGCTTTCAGAGGAAGTCAATGAGTGAAATTAGGAATGGGAATGAAGATAACTGCGTTACTTGTAACAAAAGTTCTTTGAAAAGAATAAAAGGCATTTCAGCAAATATTTTCTGTTTCACGCAGTGACTAGAACTCATGACTGCAGAGTGTTACAAAAACTATCAACACCCAAGCAGCTTTGGCCCCTCAGCTTTGTCAAGACTTTGTCAAGACTATTTCACTTGCATTTTTCCCTTCTCTCTCTCTTCTTTTCCTCCTCCAGTGAATCCGCTGAAGGGTTAAGATTTCAACTCAGCAGAGCCCCAAATGTTTACATTTGGTAAGCTGCAGAGCATCACAAGCAGCAAAAGGCATTAGTCTCTGTCTGTGATTTTAGCCTTATGCAGGGAGCCAGCACAAACCTTATGCTGCACTTACGGAGCCTCCGAGACCCCGGCAGAGACCTGTACTTACCTACAAGTATTGCCATGTGTGGGCACAGAGGTCTAAAGCGAAGCARCTTCCCCAAGAGGTTCTGTCCTGGGCAACCTGCCACCCAACCCAGCAAAGGGTTGTAGCTCTGCAGCTCTGGGTCAGTTAGAAAAAAAAAAATCCCATTTACAATTCAGGCAGAGGTAGAAGCATTTAAGAGAGCCAGATTGTTCAGGAGAGAGCTATTTTATACTATCTGCTGAGTGAATTTGATAGGATTTTCTAACTTGGCCGGATTCCCTTCATTACCTTACTATCTAAAACATCTGTTCAGTTTGGCAATTGGTCTGTCCCCAACTTTTATTCATAAAACACTTATGCTAAGAAGYAAGGGAAAGGAGGAAATCACCTTGGCACACACCACACAGTCACAGACCTGCCTCACCCATCTCTCTCTTTATTTTTTTTTTTGCTTTTAATAGAGGGACACTCAATATCCAAACTCTTCTCCTCATCTAATAACAAACTTAATTGTCCCTTGAGACAAATATTGATCTCATCTTTGTAGTCTTTTGCCTCCTGGATCAATACATCCTGATATTGCCTTCAACATGTCAAAAAGTGCACCTGATACAGTCATTCAATCAGACAGCCTATTATCTTTTGAAAGACTTCTTAAAAATATACCATAAAAATATATGCTGATATTCAGTAGCTGATTCCGTCAAGCAATTTCCACTCCAAGAACAAATATCCACTCAGCTACAAACTTTCATAATAAGCTCCCTGGCCATAGAGGCTGGTTCCCCATCTTCTCTCCAGCAGGAAGTCTGCAGTGCTGGTCACAGCAAATAAATAGGACGAGACACAAAGCAGTTGAGAGCTTATACATGAAAACCTCTTTCCAAATTTCCAGCTATAGGCTATTTCCCAAAGGGTTCTCTAAGGAAAATAGAGATGTCATTTGTTTAAAATAGATATCTCAGAGTGGATCTTGATTTGCTCTATCGATAACAGCTGTGCTGGCAAGTGCACTTGAAAACCCAGCACAAAGGAGTATAGCACCCAACAGGAAAGTAGTACAAATAACGAAACCTCTTCAGAAAACAACAAACAAACAAACAACAGAAAAGCACTATGACTCGCGCAGTCCTGTAGCCATGTGGAACAAATGAACCCACTAATACCGCACATAAAACCTAGATATGTCTACCTGCCTCTAATGYAATGAGCTATAAAAGAAATCATTTTTGCGATACCAATTATTTTTTGATAACACCACCAAGCAGATAAACAGCTAACTGAAAATTGCCCTCCTTTGCATACATTTGTTTTTACACACACATAGGATCCCTATGCTGAGTGTTTTGGACGCAACACACGATACTGTGAGTAAGGCTTGATCGATGGGTGCTACACCTGCTACGCTACCACCAAAACAGGGACATGGACCTGAAGCCACCTGATTTCACACACTAGCTCTTGTGCAAACCCCGCAGAAAACCTCTTTCCCAGCTGATACGCACACCTATTGCTTTCTCCCTGCCCCGTTATGTTCTGCATACCGGCTTTCCACACCTCCTTCCCACCTCCCAGGCTTGCCACAGACAAACCAGATGACTTCCCTCTGCAGTCTGGAGAAACGATGCTACCCCTAGCTCCGAGGCAGCCGTGCTAGGAAACTGGCAGGGAGACCAGAGACAAGAGGAAGTGCACTAGAGGGAGATGGGATTCCCGSCCCAGATACGGGATAGGAATGCAGAGGGTAATGGTAAAATTAACTTACTAAATACTGATTGAAATTAGTTTTACTTATTATTTTCCACAGCAGCAATCCAGTTTAACAGAAAGGTCGGTGGTAACAGGTAGAATGTTGTCTTCTATTGCTTCAGTGCAGTAGCAACTCCTAGGACACACGGTGTGAACAGTATCAGTTTATTCTCCATCAGTGAYCTTCATAGTCATTAGCAGCCATAATGCAAAACAGCCATTCAGCAGCCTTATAGCCCTATTTCAGCTTGAAAGGGGCTTTTTGATTAACCTTACCCCGTCTTTGCAACAAGACCATCACTGTTCCCTGGCAGATAACCCAAAGTGCCATTTGCAAGGTAGCTTTGTCTCGAGGCAGGGCGCAGCCAGCAAACAACAGGACCAAGTGCTGAGCTGAAGCTTATTCTGCGCAGCATATGCAGAATCCTCTCGAGTCCTGCAAGACAGAGTCTTCCTAAATCCCTTCTGATTTAGTGCCTCTGCCTCCTAGAGACAAAACAAATATCTATTGCCTCTTAAATGAAGYAGATGAGAATTTCTTGGCATTAGGGATCTTGAAAAATACACTCTAGCTTTCCCCCTGGAATATATGCTACAGTTTATTTTTCTTAAATGAGCATTCATGTACTGTTTTAGATTTATAGCATCTGGCTATGTAAATTCCTAACATAAACCTGTATCAAGTAGCACACCAAAACCTATCATTACAAATGCATTTGCATGGATGCAAAACTGTCTTTCCAAGGATTTCAAGCATGCCTGATTTCCAGTTCTTGCCTCTCGTCCCTAGAGACCTGCCTCCTCTAGAGCCCTACAAGATGGCAGAGGTGGGGTTTGGCTTAGCATTTRGACACATGGGCAAACACAGTCAGCACTGCGCCTGAATGATTTTGATTTACACAACTAGGTTAGAGGTATTCGTCTGCATGTGGGGAAGTGAACAGCAACTGTTCAACAGCAGCTGGCCACTGCTTTTCTTTTAGCAGTTTTCTTTTTTCTCCTTTCTGGATAGGGGGAAATAAATTACACTGGATGCTGCAATGGGAGTGTTTATGCTGGAGAAAGAYGGCTTATTTCATTATAAAATGTCCTTCTTTCTACTACTGGGTGGCCTATTGGGATCACATTGTTTGATCTGACTGAAATATACCCTTTTGGATGTTTTTCCCTTCAGCTGCCTCCTCCTCTCCAGCTCAGGTCCCCGGGAGCACAAATTTTCCTCCTTGTGTGTGGACTTTAGAAGTCAATCTCTATGTCCTCTGAGTTTCCCCTACTCTTCTGGAATAACCGGAGTTCCTCTAGAGATCTGCAAACTCCATAGTTTGATCAGGGGCAGCTGTGTGCCCCCAGTGGCCTTCTAATACCGGAATATGTTGTAGAGTGCAAGGAGGGTTTCATTCCCGCYGAAACACTGGTGCAAAAAGTCCATCATCTAGTTAAAGAATGAAAGACTTCAGACATTTTCTACACAGTATTACGGTGTTCAGTTGTACTGAGGTAGCAAAACATGGAAGAGAGAAACTTACCTCTTGCTCTTTCAGGCTAACTCCATCCTGTGCAGGCAGCACATGTGGAACATCAGCTCCAGGACCATCAGGCATCCGCTCTGGCAGAAGAGGATCCTCCCTCCTGCAGGTCCTGCACACTGTCTCGAGCTGTGCTACTTCTCCACTTGCTCTCGAGGAAGATAGCTATTAAGTAAAACAGGGCTGCAATTCTATTGAAATTTTACCAGCTTAGTGCTCTACTCTGTATCGTTGATGTTGCTCRTAGTAAGCAGCTTGTTGCTGCACTGGTATTAGAGATAACTTTTCCTGAAGGGAAGCCAATGCTTTTTTGCAGCTCTTAAATTGTTCTGGTCAGGCTAAACTACCAAACTTGTTATAAAGCTTTTATGTAGATTACTATCAACAACATTAGCATATTAATTATTCCTCTGTGAAGTCTTAAAATGTTAATCCACCACATATTGCTAATTAAAGAGGGCACAGCTATGAAAGTAGGCAGCGATAACGCTCTCAGATTCAACAGAGATATCTTTTACCTGTCAGATGAACCAAGTTTTGTTTTTATGTTTAGATAGTGAGCTGAAAGGACTGCCTGTCTTGACTCACCRCCACCTAGTAACTTACTACATGCAGCTTCACATCCTCAGGAGTATCTCTGGCTTGCTCCAATCTACACGGTCTTCTGGACATCACTAAGTTATTCAGATTCCACTGTGAATCAAGGTGGCCAGGGAAAGCCTTCCAGTTATCTTACTTAGGCCTTGGATTAGACCATGAGCAACTGAGGCTAGACTGATCTTGGCTGTTCCTCATGGTTCTCTCACATTGCATCGCAGTGCACATCTAAAGTTCGMCTCAAAGGTCGATTTTATTTTTAGGCCTAGTCATTTCAATGCTTAGGATTCCAATTTTATTTACAGGTACTTTATCRATGGATCTGTGGGAGGAAAAAGTGTTACTGTCACAGCTACGCCACAGCGAGGCAACGTTGCAGAACCTCCCTTTTACTCTCTCCTTAGAGGATGGATCTCTATGGATGGAGCCACTGAAGGTCTATGGGACTCTGCAGAAGGTGTAACCTGTAACCTAAGGCACRTTTCCAGACCTGAGCTCTTCAGAAKACTTGTTAATRTCCCACCTGCAGAGAAGTTCATGGCTGTGGCTCAAGGTGTCCTTCCTATAAGGGTATACACGTAGCGCTATGTTCAGGTACTCTTTCTTCTCGAGTTTATACCAAACAGATGCAGAGAATTACCACCTGCCTCTGATTGGATTCCCTCATTTGGCTAATTACTGTGCCACATTAGGCTGAAAATACCTGCCTAAGGTTTTCTGGGGAATCACGCCCTCTATCCAACTCATTTACCAAATTAGTAAACTTRGTGAACAAAACCCCAAACCACTTTCATTCTTCTCTGTAACATGCATTGCAGAAGAGAGAAAAAGTCCATTTAGCACCTCCATACAGCAGCAACGTGGACTGCACAACTGCTCAGAAACTAATTAATCAGCCCGCAAAGAGGGTTCATACATATTAGAAGCTATCCAGGACATGCCTTTTCTCAGTGCCTTTTTCCAAAAGAAAGAAAAATACCATTAGCGAGTCTTTGTGATCTTGGTCAGAAATAATTTCTCATTCTTTCCCTTTCTTTACTTGTGGTATTGTGAAATTGTATTTAAACTTACTGGCAAAGAGCTCTGGGTTCCTTAGCTGGAGAACACTGTAAAAGGTCCAAAGCACTATCGGACTGGGAATTATCTGAATCAGGGGGAATTAACTAGAGAAGAAAGAGCTATTAAACACACTGTAACACAATTGCTTTAGAAAAAATGCTGAGAGATAAGTATTAGGGGGTTTTTCTTTTTCTTTTCTTTTCTCTCTTTTTTTTTAAAGATAGGAGCATGAAAAACTGCAATGCTGCTAGTATGTTTTTTGTCCRTTAAATACAAGCAGCAATTTGTCCAGGAAATGCAGAATTCATTTTTTTTTCTTACAAATTAGATAGGAACAATTGCTAGAAAAATAAAATCTACATGCATGTTAATTTCTGATCATTCCTAATAGGATTTGAAAGAGGTATGACTTGAGAATTCTTTTTTTCTCTGCAAATTACACACCAATTTTACATACATAAAGGGGAAAAAACAAAACAACAGCTTCAGTATCATGAGCCTGTTGCTTTATTTGGGGTGTAGCTTTGCTTTTTTGCCATAGCTTGAAGAATATTGTTCCATTTGCTCAAATCCAGAGAGTTTGATGAGAGCAAAGAGGAAAAAAAGAGCCAGATTTTCAATAGCAGATACACAGCTATGCATAAACATGCATACACAGCTCCCATAAATTTCAGTGTGAGCTGGCATATGCAGCTCTAACCAAAGAACAGGACGACATGGACRCAGAATTACATCTGAGCTCAGGTATCAAGTAATTACTATTTAAAAATAAATCTTTGCCAAATAATTCTAGGTATCATATCCCTTGTAAGCTCCTTTCTAGCAGATAAACTGAGTATAACAAACCCAGCAAGCAGAACTGCTTTGGTCTGAGTCTTGTTCTACCTGCCCAAAGCAAACACGGTCCTATTTTAATAAGCGTAGCTAGCCAAGGTGTTTGTTCACTTACTTACACTAATTTCTCACTTCATTTTAAACCAATGTTACTTTCCAGGTGCTCTTCAGGTTAAGCACACTGTTGAATTGAAATTGTTAAGTTATTCTTGTTCCTACATAAGTTTTAGAGTTTGAAAGATGCAGAGAATTCTTATTAGCACCTTATGGGCAAGAGAACCACAGTCCTTTGTTTAAGCTATATATCCAAGTGCCAAGTGCCATATTTTACAGATTAGAGTGGGATTGAGCCCCAAAACTGGTTGAATGTCTCCATTTCCCATTTAAACAATGTTATTGAACAATATAATTACAGAAAAAAAAAAAAAAAAAAAAAAAAAAAGTGAGGGGAGAGAGAAGGGAAAAAAAGGATTATTTTCTCACATATTTACGTGGTTATACAACCATAGCCAGAGGACATATTTTCAGCCAAAGCTGTATGCAATCCTGCTAAAAGCTGTAAACCACCCTAGCTTTAATGGTTCTGCCGGAGCACCCTTATTTAGCTGATAAGGATGAATAACATCAAGGCACGTATTAAGCGGCAGAGTAGCCGGCTATGTTGTAGGGAAGCGAGCCCTCGGCTCGGCGCACCTAGATTGCTCTATCCGTAAGTCAGCCCCTTGCTGCCTGCTGGCCCGGGCGTCACTGGGCTCCTTCAGCTCCTTCCCGTTCCCAGGGGCCGTGTCCGCCCCTGCTCGCCTCCTCACAGCACACAAGAGGCAGGAGCACAGAGATCTCACAGCGGGGACCTACAGCTGCCAGCGGCGCTAATGCAGGCTGCAACAGGCGCCGAGCAAACGAAATCTGCATTGGATTCAGCAGCGAATATGGACCCTGGGGAGCTCGGGGGCTGCTTTCCTTCCTCTCGCTTGGAGAGGCCCAAAGGACCACCATGTCTCACAGGCATCGCTGGAAGCTCAGCTTCCGAGCTGCCCGTACAAGACAGCAGGGAAGCTGCATGGAGAATTTTATATGATGAATAACTAGCATTTGGGACTGCCTGGAAGGCAGGGTCTTCAGACTCCCCAGACCTCCTTCTGGAGCTGCTTCACAAGGCTGCTAACACCAAGCTGGTGGGCTGTGCTGTGGCATGGCCTGAGCAAGGACAGTGTGCAGAGCAGGCACCGACCTCATGTCAGGGGTGCATGGGATGGTCCTGCTCCTTGCTTGCTCATACTGAGTGTGGTTTGCTCTTCCACCTGCTTTCCACGCTCTGGCATGGGGAAAGGTGACACACTTTGCCTTCTGGTCCCTCAAAGTCTGAATTCAAGGTGCAGCTAAACCCTTACCTAACAATGCGGTTCTTCCTTCAGCCCCCAACCCCCATATGTGGATGTACTGTGGGAAAAGCCATCCGGCTGTTGACATTCAGCTACTCAGGGGCTACAGAGAGAATAACATCAGAATTTGCAAAATGACAGCAAGAGTGGAAGAAGAGACAGAAAAGATGAAACAAGAGAGATTTTTTAGGGGGGTTGGTTGGTTGTTTATTTCCCCTCTATAGTCCTTCACGTACAAACAAGCTTCCTTCAGTTCCGTGTGTCCGTTCCAGGCGTTGCCTCCACACCAGCCTGGGAGTAACTTGGCAGCAGACCAAGCAGTCAGGCAGCCTGCGTTAGCCCCAGAGTGAGGTGCCTTGCCGGCACCGCCAACCTCGTCCGCTGCCGCGGAGCGGATCCCCACGTGCCCCCCAGGCCTGCCGCTCGGCACCTGCAGCACTCGTACACGGAGGGGCCGTGTCCGATACGCGCAACGGCGCGGAAATGGCCCAGGTAGATCAGCAACGCTGCCAACGGAGGGCTAACAGAGAGCAGCTGTTCTCATATACCGGCCTTCGCCCCGTCCTTTAAACAAGTACTGAGGACTATGGCAGACAGCAGGCAAAGAAGAAACAGGTTCTCTCTTGTATATGATCAGTTTCCCTAGGTCTTTCTTGTTCTCATCAAATAGCCTGTAGAAGTTCAATTTCTGCACCTCTCCATGGCTCATGCTATTCCATGGCTCCTTTTCCAAATATTTGCTGTAAGGAGTGAAAGTAGAGGTGTCCCTCCCCATTTTTTGTTTGCAATTGTTGAAAGCTGACACTTCTAAATAACGAACAGACCAAAACATAAGTCTTAAAATAATTACTATCACCATAATGAACGCCTTGCTCAAGTAGCTCGATGCAACTGGTTGTGAGTGGTTTGCAGCGCTGCTGCTCCATCAAAATTATCCTTCTTTGCTCTTCATGTTGTTGCCCATGGGACTTTCCCAGATAACCTTAAGCAGTCGGCATTTCTGTCTAGCACCCAACATCAAAAGCGCACACCAGGTCTGAACTCCTGTAGCCTGGCAGCTGGATTTTGTTTTACTTCACTGATTTAGTCAGTGCCTCATCTCACTGTGTTCAGTCAAGTAAGGCCAAATATGCACAAGACCTCAGCTCCGCAGGTGTAACTTTGGGTTGCTTTGCGGGATTTTCCGGAGTATGGAGCAAGACCTGCGCCTCTCTCATCAGGCAGAATCAGCTGGGCATCTGCGAGGTGCAGCAAACACCTCCCCAGCTCTAGCCCATCTATTCTGCTTGCCTTCATGGTCATCCACCCACGACCAGGACCTTCTCCTTTTGGACGGTGCAGAGTCTCTCCTAGCCCTGGCAGCTTGAACTCACCCTTCAGATTTATTGATGAATCAGAGAACCAGAAAATGCCTCGGGGGCACCGGTGAACATATCTATTTCACAGAACCTATTTCCTGCCTCCCCCAGCAAGCCTCATGTATCCTACAGCATCGCTGGAAGGTAGATTGCCGCCCGGAGCTAGTGTGCAATGCATCTGATGTCCTCCTGATAGAGCATATTCTCATTAAGCAAATCCCTCGGATAACTCGGAACTAATGAGAATGGTTAGAGATGCATTAACAAGGTCACTGATAAGAATACAGTCACAAATCACCTAATTAGGAGGGGAAAAAAAAAATTAATCGAGGCGAGCTCTCACATAGGCCTGTCTTACAAGTGACCCTGCTGCGGGGAGCTGTGGCCGGCTGCCAGCAACTGCTCCTCCTTCCCGCCCTGCCTGGACGCCCGCCAGAAACACCTCCCCGGCCTCAGGGATGCAGAGGGGACAGGGAAGCGACAGCTCCCGGATTGCAGTGTTCGGTCTGATACGGACACCGTGTGTCTGTGATTCAGGACGTAGCTCTTCAGGGCCGGGCGCTGCTCCGTGCGGCAGAGCCGCTCGCACGCCCGCGGTGCAGGAGCATCCTCGGGGCGCTCGCATCCGGCCCACGGCCGGTGCTGCAGGACACAGAGGGAGGACACGGCCACCGTGCCGGCCACAAAGCCCACAGGAAACAGGGGACGCGCTCACCGTGTTGTCGTTGAATCCAAGCAGGAAAACTCGCAGTCCTCACTCCCTGGCAACCTCCGATTTCTCCAGGTTCTCTTTGCTTTTATCAGAACCAGAACAACCACCACCACAAACCAAAAAGCAAACCGCTCTACACACACACACACACACTAGTTTTCCCTACAGAAACAAATCAAAATTACACTTCATTCTGACGAGGTGGATGGAATGGAAGCACAAGATTCTGCAACTTTGTCATTCTACTAGAATTACTAATTTCATCGAAACCCCCATGTTTTTACCACTCACACACAAAGTAACTTTCAACTTTATGAAAGCACTTGCTGCAGTTCCCCAAGAGGTTTCAGCTTCGCTGAATCAGCACCATTTGAAAGACCACTTCTGGCAAACTCTGGAGGGATGTAAAATAACTAAATGTCCCCTGCAGCTGTAAATGCCTCCTTACTGTGAAATGGGCTGGAGATTTATTCTACTCCAAATAGCGAGAATTCACCTGTTAATATGGAAACAACCACAGTATTATCCCACTATGGACTTACAACAGAATTAATTTGCAAACTTTGCAAGATTTGCAAATAATATAGCATGTACACAGTTACAAGAATGTGCATATGCACACATAAATCACTCTAAATATGGAGCACGTGTATTTGTAAAAGATGAATAAAGAGGCCCAGATGCAAAGTGCTTGCATCACTCATCTTGAGCACGTTTATATAACAGCAGCAGGCATATTCAAATTGTTTGTGGAAAAGGACAGTGCCTTGAATGCAAAGATAGAATACCATCATGACACAGCCTTAAGACAGATTTAACTTCCTCTCTATTAATATTCTCTAAATGTTGCACACTCTTGCTCGAGCACAGGGAAGTTCCCCATGCTTTCCCATCACGAGAGGCAACTTATCCTCTCTTGGCACTTCCAAGGTTGCTCTGCGCCTGAACAAACGAGCCCTGCTCTGTCTCTTCCCAGCCTCCACAGAGCTCATCTCGTCCTTCACGAGCGGCGTGCAAGCACGCACGCTGATAAATAACGCACAGCGCCCGTCACCGTGGCGCGCCGCAAGCCCGTAGCGCCAGCGGCAGCACCGTGCCAAAGCCCTGCCAGCTGGGATAAAAACAACAGCTAAAACTTGCACGGATCGTCAGAATATGAAAAGAAACAAAGGTTCAGAATGACCTGGGAAACCTGAAATTTTACTCATGCGTTTTTGCTGCGCTCAAGGAGAGATCATTTCTAGCCTAGCAGTTGGTTGGATAGGTCACCCCGTGCTGGTGCATGCTCTGGCTCCCGTGTTCTGCTGCTCTATGCCCAGCTCTGTCCCTGCACACTGTGGACGTGCTGAAGCATCCACCAGAGCTGTGCCTGCAGTCCCAGCGTGCTGGGGACACCACAGAGGAGTGGGAAGGCTGGTGCCAGGGAGGCCACCCGAGAGGAAGGACCACGCAGAGGCTGCCTGGCTTTCCAGGCGGGTGGTGGGAGAGGCACTGGTACCTCCCAGGATGGGGCAAGGTCTTGTCCGCAGGCGCATCCCAGCGCCTGCCTGGGAGGCAGGCGAGAAGAAAAGGAGGGACTTCGCCCGTGTGGGAGACACCACAACCTGACCTCCACGGAGCCCCACCAGGACGGCTCTGCAGACGGCTCTTTATCCCGTTTCTCCACAAAGCGCCTGGGTACTCAGCTTGCTCTCCTCGGCTTTGCTGCCTTGGCATCTCTGGCACCTTTGGCCCTGCGGCAGGTAGAGGCATGAAAGTTCTGCAGGTCTTACTGCCTGCCTCAAAATTCAGGCCCAACCCAACAGCTGATGTCCTTAAAGCTTTAATACAAGAGGAAAAGTTGAAAAGGCTGCGAGAACCCATCCAGTTTGCAATGTTTTGGGGTTAAAATCCTAACTGTAATCTCAATAAGTCTGTATCTTAAGAAAAACATCTTGTTTGCTTGCTTTTTGTGTGTTTGCTTGTTTTTACATTTGCAAAGGACTCAATGCTTCTTAGATATGCTGTGCTTTTAAACTACTGGGCATGCTCTTTAGCCTGAATGACTGCAGAACGAAGGACTAGCTTTAGGAAAAGAAATGCTTGCCTTGGGTGCCAAGTGCCACGGCCAACTTTGCTCAGCGTTACAAGGGCCACCACAGCAGTCCAAAGCACCAGGGCAGCAAACACCTTGATGGCAATGAAGAAACAGGTACTGGAGAAGAGAGATACCCTATGAGAAAGCAGCTTGAAAAAATGTAAAATACTCGCCCCAGGGACAAGCTGGAGAGTGTCTGGGTGCTACAGTCCCCTCCCTGCTTCCCACTGACATCAAAAGAAAATAAAAGGCTTTAAAAGCTATCAGAAGTTGCAAACCCCACAGCGGCTTTCCAGGGTGGCTGAAGGTCTTGGAAGAAGCAGTAGCTGCATTTCAGTCAACTAACTTTATTCTTTCTTCTTTTTTTTCCTTTTTTTTTTCCTTTTAGATATAGGCCTTTTAAAAAGCATTAACTGGAATACTGAAAGATTTCTGCCTTGCTTCTTGCTTGCAATATAAATGGTTTGATGTAACCTGTTTGTCCAGCTTGCATGGCTCTTGTTATTCAAATAGAAAATAAAACAAACAATAATAATAATAAAATTTAACCAGAACATCAGTCGTTCTGTCTTGCTGCTTTTTTCCATCCTAAAACAGCTCAGGAGAAGTAAGGACATTAATTTATTGTAACACACACCTTGGAGTGTGGATGAAAACATATAATTTGCTGCTGGCCCCACAGGGGGAAAAAAATTCTAAATTGATAACTGATTCAGACCGCACATTATCCTGAGGCCTGCAAGACACCAGTTTATTAAAAAAAAAAAAAAAAAAAAGATTGTTATGCACCTCCTTTGTAGAGCACCTCCCATCCTTCAAATTGAATCACATTTATTTTCACAGACAGGTTAATATTTTATCTAGATTTGCCTTATTTAGCTTTCCCAGAGTGGAAAGAGGAAAAATAGAAAATCTTCTAATTGCCACAGATTTCGTGCGGCGCCCCAGTGGCTGCATGTCACCTTGGCAAGCGGCTCACCCCGCACGGGAGAGCTGTGGGCACAAATTAATGTAAACTGTGCGGCAGCACCGGAGCAGAACACGGGGCTACTGCGTGCTGGCAACAGCGACTCACGGTGCTGCCGTGCGAGGAGAGCAGAGGGGCTCCGGAAAAAGCCCAGCGCTGGCTTCACTTCACAAACTTCTGCAATCCCATTCTCGAGGGGAAGCAGCTATGACCAGCTCATCACCCTCAAGCTGCCTTGTCCCGGACAGCAGGAACTGGCTATAAAAACAGTCGGAAAATGTCCCGATCACAGCAAACTCRCACTCTGCAGGCACTGAGCTACTCGGGTTGCTGTTGTCACTGGTTAGGATAGCGCTACCTTTGAAGGGCACCAACGGGTCCAAAGCTGCCAGCGAGTCTCTCCCCGTTCTGTGCTCAGAGGCTCCCAAGCAGCAGGAAAGTTGCTCATCTCCCTCCCATCCCTCAAACTGCATTCAGGATTTAATTCGTAGTTTGTGTTGACTAAACCTTATTTTTCAAGACCTAAAGCCAAGACGAGTCCTAAATCAGCACGTTCCCTCAAAATAAATAAATAAATATCTATCTATCTCATGGAATAAAAAGCTGAGACGCAGATCTCGGGGAACACAGACGCACACACAGAATTGCTCAAAGATGGTCTCTATTTAAGTTATATGCCTTTTTTTTTTTTTTTTAAATGCTTTTTCCTCTGCGGCAAAAACTTCACCCACTCTCGCGTTCCAGCCCACAGCCGCTGTGAATAGCTTGGAGCACCCACACACACTTTCAGCTGCTACAGGTCTAATCACAGAGGCCTCTGCTTTTCTGAACAGCCTCGCTGGAGAGGAGAGGGGGGAGAAAACACACGCACATACAGAGCAAAAGCAAAAACCAGAGGGGAGCCAAGCTCCAGGAAGCTTCCAGGCGGTTCTAGAGCAGCGGAGCCAGGCCGTTAGCCTCTCCCCGAGAGCGCGATATGGCACCTCCTGGCTGGCGTTTCCCAATCCTTGATCTTTGGGCATAAATCCTCTGCGATACTGCTGAGAACAGCCGACACCAAGGGATCCGACTCCTTATTTAATTTTTATACCCTGAACCGTCTTATCTCTTTACCAATGAATGTAATTAGGGACAAATCGGTTTGAAAAGCAGCGGCAATCACTCACTTGCTYGCTCAGTGGGAGGAAGGACCACAGATAAGATCCTTTTTCTCCTATCAGTCTTTTTAACGGCCATGAAAAAAAGCTTTCGAAATTAGCTGAATGAATCTCAGCACTTCTTTAYTGGCCGAGACCATAATTTCATGGTTAATTATTGTGCATCTAAACTCTTTGTGCTTACAGCTCCCATGGACTTTCACTAGCTTAGTGAARCTCTTGGCCACCAGAAGTGCCCGTTTCTGTGTACCGGAGCTATAGCACTCACACTGGGGGTAAAATCTCGTTGTGACTTTGGACTCTGCAACTTTAGGGCTATGCATTACGTATCATGAACACAGGACAGCAGCTCACGTTACATACTTGAGCCAGCTGGGGATGGCGGCTGAGCGGCACCAGCGCGGGAACAACCTCGTTTCTCTTGAGGGGACAKTCGACTTCACACTAAAATCTGGGAGAGGGGCTAGGGAAGCTTCTCTCTGCCCTTCGTCAGCTGCCGTGCCAGCTGGGCATTTCTAGTTCTCAAGAACACAGCTCTCTCCTCTACATCACGGAAACGCAAGTAGGAACATTTGCGCCTTATATAAGAAAACACTTAATGGCAACAGCGTCAAGTAGAGGGTATTTTCCACCCCCCCTCAAATGTCTTTCAGTTAAATGCYATTTGCAGCAGTAAGAGCTTGAAAGAAATTCGAGCAGATCTGTGATTTTTTTAAGCAGACTGTGTCTCTAAAATATTGCAAGCAGAAACTTCTACTTTTATGTAAGTACTAATGAAGCAATGTCAAAACACACTCCACACAATAGCTCATAACACAAACATTCTCTGCCCCAGAATCATTTAGCTTTTTAATTTCCATTCAAGGAACTAAAGCCTAAAAACTTCAGTCATTCTCCTCATCCAGAAACTTTTTTTTTTATCTTAACATTACCATTCACTGCAGCATTTTGAGTGTATGGGGAGGGGGACACTTCTGCATGGGAAAGCAGCACTATTGAACACCTAGGACACGATCTTGTTCTCAGTCATTGCTCAGGAAGAGCTTGTATTGATTTCAGGTGGATTCCTGGCTCCTTATGCAGAGCACACGCGGCTGGGACGGCCGGAGAAGCTCCTCCATCACCTCCCACCACTGTGGCCATGCAGCAAGCCTGAGTTCACAGGAAGCACCGTGGAGGAGCTGATGTCCTCCCACTGGGAAGCACAGAGGAGCTGTCATTTTTCCCTGACTTCGGAAGAAGTCAAGGGCCCTCCACACGCTGCAGGTTCAGGTATTTAATCGGCTTTCCCCCAGATGCTGCTTGAGGGGAAATGTTTACCAACGTGTCGTGTTTGAGGTGCCCTCCATGCATGTGCTTCTACCCGCGTTCACTGAAGTACTCTTGGGTCCAACACTGTCATTCAGCATCTTTGCTCTGAACAGAAGCATTGCTTGATGCAGCACAGGAAATACATTGAAATAAAGGGTTTTGTGGGATGAAGAAACCTTTGCCCACTCAATCTGTATAAGAATTGCTTCCCAAATGATCTTGCTAAGGAAACATATTGCATTACTAATATGGGTGTGATGAGGACGGTGCAAGCATGGTGGGTTCACGTGGGAAGGCTGGTTTTCTGAGCAACACGAACACTTACAGCTCCCAGGAGACCAGGCACTGAGCTGCACCAACATGCTGTCTGAGCAGGCCTCTCTCCTCCACAGGACTCCTGGCCACCCTCCGAACAAGCTCTCTTCTCCTGTATGACAATAAGAGTCATTTAAGGAACTATGGTGGACACGATTTTACARTCCTGCACATCTTCAGAGCACAAAAGGACATCACCAGCTCGGCACTCCACTTTGCCAGGTAAACCAATTCAATTTCCAAGAAAAGAGGATAACGAAGCTAGTAATATTGTTAACATCAGAACTAAGTGCAATAAAGTGTCCATAAATGATCATGCTGGAAATTAAGTTTCTAGCTACCAGAGGAGCAAAATTCTGAAGTAACTGCAGAGAAACACTGATTGCAAGGGGAAGGAAAACCAGTATTAGGCTACCAGCTTTTACAGAATTAGTGAACTTGAGTCTCACAACTCCTCCTTGGGCAGACCGATGTCCCTGCTGACAGACAACCGAGGGACGTGAGGCCAGAAAAGCACAACTCAACTTCCCTGCTCTGTCAAAGGAAGGCCTCCTTGAGCCAAGGCTGGCTCAAAGGCCTATCAGTTTTGAGCTGTTGAGCCTGCCTAGCATGCGTGGGTCACCGAAAGGCATGGGAAGGACACACAGCACCACTTGTGCCCTTGCTCTACGCTAGCCAGAGAGGCATTCACCCTTTCAGAGGCTCTTAGGGTGCCCTTTCATGCGAGGCACCGACTCCTTTGCCTGCTCTTGAAGCGCATCCCTCCAGCAACGTCAGTGCAGGAGCCCTGCGGACCTCACTGCTTCCAATTAAAATGGCAACATCTGCATTGTATAGGAAGCAAAAAAGCTGGAAGACTAAGGAGGCCAACAGCTAAGTTTAGCTACCAGAGGTGAATGTGACCTAATTAAAAAAAACGTGATGAAATTAGAGCATTTGGCCTAATTTTCGTGCATCGAGCATTATCACAGGAACACCGATAAGAAGGGAGCGAACACTTGAGAGCAGCTGGCAGGCAGGACGGTCCCTGGGCTGCACCACACACCATGTTTGCTTTCCGAACGGACAGCTAGAGGGATAAAAATGGGAGATGACGCCAAGCTCCTGGGGATCCCAACTCCTTCCTGCGGGAAAGGGGGAAAACCAGCCTCTCGCTTTCCAAATCGCATCCATCCGTTCCTCCCCTCTGCGAGCTTGCCCTGGGCAGTCCCGTGGAGGCAGCCCAACAGTGCTGCTTGTTTTGGGGGAGGAGGGTTGCTCTTGGGATGTGTCGGTGAGGATCACAAGGGAGGATTGCATGCATTTTGCTAGGGGGAGGAAAGCCCTGCTCCTTTTCTCGTCTCCTAAGGTGACAAAGACATTGCTAGTTCCACCTATTGGCAGGAAAGCAAAACAGATTTGGCTTGTTTTCTGAAGGGAGGAATTTCAAGATTTGCTGGTGCCATCTATGAGCGAACGCGGAGAACTGCCCGTATTTCTTTGCTTCTATTTTACAGATAACATCTTGCCTTATCCGCAGYCCCGTACAAGCTTGGTAAGCACAGTCTTACTACAGCACTTTGGCATGTCTGCTGAAACAAATCCAGCCAGAGTTAACTGAACTTGACAGCAGTGGATGCCCAGAGCTGCTGACCCGCTCCTCCAACACTGCGAGAAATCCRGAGGCAGCCTGACGGAGGTACCCGGGCTCCTCTCCCCGGGTCGCCTTCACCACAGCCAGCTAGGGCCAAAACGTGTGTAGGGCTGCAAAGCTCCAGGTGAGCGGGAGGCAGGGCGCCTTCCACCCCGCTGTGCAGCGCCCGGCCGCTCTGCTCAGCAAACCCGCCCGAGGGCAGCGGCAGCCCCGGGGCAGCCCCAGGGCCGGCCGCTGTCCCGCGCTCCCCACCACGGAGCCCGTCCGGCACCCCCAGGCCCGGCCGTGCAGCCATTCCCAGCCTCTGAATGACAACCGTCCTGGTGCTCTGCTCTGCAGGTCAAATTCCAACGGCTACCGAAACACTCCGACAGAGACTGCCCATAGAAGGGAAGAGGGAAACCACACACTCGAACGTTTCCTTTTTGCAGGCTTCCAAAGGAACCGATTGCAAAGTGTGCCACTTACTTACCCCTGAGAGGGCCTGGGTTTTCATTTCTCCTCACCTCTATCTCATTCTGCTACTCCGTTTTCCCTTCAATGGAGAACTGCAATGCAGAGAGCAAAGACTAGAAATATTTTGGATTTCATTAGAGAAAATCCTTGAGAAATAGATTACAAAATACTTTGGAAAATGCGTTGCATCCCAGGGGAGAAAGGGCAGCAATATGTGTTGCCATAAGAAGTGAAACACAGACAAAATAGTTCCCGGCTCTTCCTACTCTACGTTAAAAAATAAAAATTAGAAGTGGCAGCAAGTTCTCAGAGCAAGTCCTGCTCTGACCTTTCCCTTGTCCCCACAAATATTCACATTTTTATGTTGCATGTCTAGAGCGCATTTTTCTTCCAAATTTATCCCTTAGTCTCAGACCAAAGGAATTAATCCTTATTCCAGCTAGTGGAAGGTCATCTGGGAAAACATGCAAGTACCTCAGTAGCAGGACCACAAGGCAAAAGCTCTTCTAGGAAATCCACGTGTGTGCCAGTATCTAAAATAACTGCTGATAAATATTTGGAGCACGTAGTCTATGTATAGGCCTCATCCTTTTCTAAACTGTGTATTATCAGGCAGCAGAGACTTCACCTTCTCGACCCATGATTTATCTGCTTTTGCACGTGTCAAGAGCCTGGGTAGGCACACGCTGAGAAGCGAGGGTAGCAATGCTGGCAGATTCCCCACAGGACACATCACTGCAGTTGGAGCACAGTGCTCTGGTTCTTTCATGGAGCAGGTTCCAGCCTAAGKCCTCTACCTGACCCGGCTGCCTGAGGACTTGCCTCTCCTCCGGAGGACACCGCACTGAAGGGACGAGCTGCGGCTGCACGCCTGGGATGCAACGGGAGATACCTCACTTCCTATGTGCTCCACTAGACACACGCTTTTTCCTAAGTATTGGTGAGTTTTGGGAGAGGAAGCCGGAATGCACTTAGATTCCTGTGGATATTTGACTGCAGTAATTCCATGGTTGTGGTTTTACCTGCTGCTGTTTGAGCCTAGGTTTATGTGGCAGCAGCCACCTTGTCCATCCCTACATGGGAAGCGAGCCCAGAGGACTCCCTCCGGTTTTGGACACTGTGACAAAATGGAAGGAAATCTGACAGGTAAACCTCTACCAAATTCCTCTGACTGTTAGGGAAGCAGATCCTTATCCTCCTCTACTACTAGGCACTGGCTGAACCAATATGGATGCAGAATAAAACATACCAGAAAGACAAATCTCCCCTAAAACAATCCACAAATTCAGAGTTAATCACGRAAATGCCTTTTGTCAAATGCTGAGGGACAGAGAGAGGAAGGATTTGAAAGCGTTAAAGCAATTTGTCTGAACTTTCCCAATATAACAATTTGATAACAATTTGTTTCCTCCCTTTTATATTTCCCCTGCAAGTAGTTTCTTTATTTTTACTTTTTAATTAATTGAGAAAAYAGATCCACAAAATAATCTAATAACCCCAAACCTTCACACAGCAGGTTTCAAGCTGAACAGAAGGCCTTGTTTGGACTCAGGCTGATTTTTTTTTCTTCTATTTTGAGGAGAGAAAAAGAAAAAAGTGCAACAGAACAATTTTCCCTTTTACTTTTTCCATCCATCTGCCAATAGTCCCTTCCCCAACTTGTTAAATGCCCAGCTCCACTTTTGACATGTCATTAGAAAGAAAAACCTGAAGTGAGAAGTCAAACGAGAAGCACAAAATTCACAGCACACCCAGGTGGCCGCTTGACCCAGAGCAAACTCTCCTACTCTGCATCCTGGCCTCCCAGGCCAGCGGGCTGCCCAGGACGGAGCTGCCTTTTAGGGGTTCRGGTTTCTTGGCGGCAGCTGTGTCAATGTGCAGGGGGAGCTTGGCCATTCACTGAGACCGATTGCCTCTGCTGGTTTCCCATCCTTGCTCCTCTGTGGCTGGTTTGGTTCACTCTCCCAGCACAGACGAGAGTCACCAAACTGCTGCCAATGAGGCATCAAACCCCATTTTGGTAGGTTTGCGTTTGCCCCCTGGTATATCACTTTTGCTTGGGCAAGGAACATGCTATTGCTGCTGTACTTCCTGCTGTTATTCCCACAGCATAACACAGCATGTAYGTGGCAACAGCCAGGGATTTTCCAAAGGGGCTGACTCTGACACGGCAGCAGGGCCGCCCAGGTGGACCGACCCCTCTGACAGCATCAYCTCATGCACGTGGTTGGAGGACCCTACGCCGCGTATAGGACCTGACTTGTCTGGCTGCAATGTGCAAAAGCAACTCCTGCTGGTACCTCTGAAATAGATCTTACCATATCTACCAATATTAACAGATTTAACATGCTTTTGTGCTAGGAGCAAAACTGGCCTCAACACGTAAGCGATGGTGCAAACCAGCTGCTACGGAGGATCCACCGGCATGCCCTTCCTCATGGAGAAGGTGCCCTCTTTAAAGCATTCCGCAGGTAGAGATGACACCATCATGTTTTAAGGTCACAGATATTCCAGAGGTGGGTGATAATTTTATTTGAACTTCAGCTGTCAGCATTAGTCAATTCTAATGTTAAGTAGTGATGCTTCATTTGCATCCCTTGATTACAGGGAAGGGGGCGTTTCACACCTCCCTGAGCTGCTCTTTGCAAGCTGTGCTCCCAGGCAGTGCTCAATACGTTACAGACTTGGTGCTTTTGAGACCTTTTCTCTGCAGCTAGGGGCTGGAAGCATGGTCCTCTTCAAGAGAGGTTTCATTTTTTATGGCCAGTGCAGCTGCAAAAGCAGAACMAGCACAAGTCACCATGTCCATCTTGACTTATATAACACCTAAAGGTTTGTTATTCGCTCCCTGCAAGCCTACTCCAAGGAACTAAAACATTTACATAAAACAGGTGTCTGTATTGTTAGCAAAGCATATAGAAGTTGGAGCTGGTCTGTTTGCTTGTTTTTTTGACATCTCCAAGGTTTATAGGTGCTGATTTAAAAGCTGTCTGGCAGTCCAGCATCAAACACTCATGCTGGAATGACTTTCTGGAGTCACCAACCTTTCCACGATACATTTATGGTGACAAAATAGAAAATTCTTTCATTTCAACAGGTTTTGGCCTTAGCACTGCTGTCTCAGCAGGATTTGAAGACAAGATAAAAGGCCTGCACTGACTTTGCCTGCAGATGGATCAAACAAAATGTTCATGGAAACAACTTCCATCTTCACCCTAAGATACAGTTTAGGGACAGTCAGATCCCAAGATACTATGTGTGTAAGTAAACAGCACAGAGGCTAATACATAGCTGAGAAAATCTCTTTGCTTTTTCCTTATTTATGTTCTATATTTCCCTATTTCATAACTGAAAAGGAATTCAGAGCTATACACTTAGGCACATTGCACAGACTAGACTTCTGCTTCGAATATCTTTACTGTGCATTTTTCACTGTGATATAAGCCCTAGGACAGAAAAACTGGCCTCAGCAAAGAAGATGCAAGATTTAAACATTGCAAGACCTTTACCACCTCATCCTGGCCCCTCCAGAGTAAATAGGACATAGCAACTACTACTGCGCTAAAACAATGTATAGCAGCATAACACTGTATCTATTCCTTTCCAAAGCCTGCAAGGCAGTACCAAAGGAATCAAACAAGACCCCAATTTAAAAAAGGTTTCATCAGAGTTGCAGAAAACAAGTTTTGAGATTAGATAAGCAAATGTTTGCCTCTCTRAACAGCCAAAGCCCGACAAGTCAAAGATGTAAGGTTGAATACTTGTGTCAAAAGTGYTGAAATCACAGTGTCCCGGTGCCACCAAAGCCTGAGACCACCCGAGGCCAGCAGAGAATATCGCTGCCACAAGCCAAGTTTGCTGCTTGTGAGCAGCACCTATTGAATAACCCAAGAATCTCACTAACAAATCAACACAAGTTTCTGCATCTCGAGTCCCTTGAGAGGAGTAAAAGAAAGAAGGCAGCAGCTATCACTGCACCACAGTGTCCTAGACATGTTTTACTTCCTGCTGAGCTACTTTCTCTTTACCAGTGTGTATTCAYACCTCTTCCCCCAAGCTGCCCCCCTCCCCAAAAGTGCTCTTTGAGTTAAACATGGACCTTTTCAGTGTAAGCTTTGGGCTGGATATTTAGCAGTTACACGACACAGAAATATGGCTTTGAAGACTTGGAGAGGTTTCAAAATACAAGCTATGAAGACAGAAATTGTTTGCAATAGAACAAGAGCCAAGGTCTTACTAACTGAGCATGTGCTTCTGGGGAAAAGCAAACAAACAAATAAAAGAAACACTAAAATGAATTTGAAGACTATCAGCAACGTGRAAAATTAAATAAGCCCTTGTGGACAACCTAAGGTAACTTTAAACTCAAGGGAAATAATCCTGTTAGAGGAAAAGGCTCGATAAGGCAGACGGAAAAGATGTGGACAAATCAAGTCACCAAGACTTCCAACACATTTGCCTTTGGCGATCTTGGCAGCCCTCCAGCCTCCTACTTCTGTCCTCTCTTAGGACTAAAATTAATCGCTCACTTGTTCATTTCTTCTGTTGATCTCTGCTTACAGTTTATTGTCCACGTCTAGCAGGGTCCKAAAGGTAGATCTGTACCTCAGCCAAAGACCGGTGAGCTGTGAGGACTCCTCTCCCTGCGTCTGGTTTGCTGGATGAAGCACAGGAGCTGGATGGAAAACCCTCTTGCCTCCTGCACATGTAGTATAGTTCTCTTAACTGACACAGAGAACAACACTTTACGGTTGCAACATGCAAAATGTAATCTTTTAATCAAAGTGTCCTTCATAGTCCTATGTGACCACTCGCCCACACAGCCTCTCCTCACTTACACACCTTTGTTCACGCCGTACCCGTGTCGCGCRGTATTTTCACGCAGTTTCATTCGTGGCAAGGAGCAGGCTGGGCCAAACTGCACCCACCTGTGGTCTGTATATGTTTGGGAAACTCAACCTTAATGCAAAACGTTCACTTGATGTGCAACCATAGCAAGGTGCTCCGTCCATGCATGGTACTGAGACCTGCCACAGTAAGAGAGAAGCCAAGGGCATGCATCACCAATATACAGCCAACAGGGACAAAAACCACCCCTACTGCACACTATAAGACCTAAAAGAACTTTTGGTTTCATAAAAAATACAGCTTTTGGTGCACGAAAGAAATGCTATCCTCTTATATCCATAAATCTTCATAGCTCAAGGAAAGCTAATACCTGCCTAGCAAAACAGATTATGGAGTGTTCAATATGGAGTCAGGAGAGACCGTAGTGTTTTGCAAGCGGCTCTTTGATGCCTGCCATCTAGGCAGAGTCCCAGGGGTYTCGTGTAAGAGGCAGAAGGAAAGAAGAGAAACATTTTTTCAAGCTCRCCTGAAATCTTTGAGGGTTTTGTGCAGCAGAATAAAACAGGCCCGGGAACACGGATATTCAAGCAAGCTGCCCGCCAGGTCTGTCCAAGCCTCTTGGACTGGACCAGGTCCATGGTGCAGAGGAGAGCCAAGACATGCAGGGCAGGCACGAGGGCCCTTAGCATCTAAACACTGGCATAAAACTGAAGCTGCACAGCCCTCAATGAGCCACTACGTGAATGTCTCAAACCAATTTGTAATACACCAAGATCCATAAACAACTCACCATTAGCTGAAAGGAAGTTTTGCTTACAAGATTTACCGATGACGCTGAGCGATCCTGGGTGTGCTCCAGCGGGAATCGAGGAAAGCTGCGAACCAGACAACACGTTGTCAGATTAAATATATGCAATTTGAACTGTTTTCAAATGCTGCCAGGTTCTGAATTGAGCACATTGCCTCAGAAGAGACATCAGTGCATTATAATAGACAATTTAGTGGCAATCTCTGGGCAGCCTGTCAGTAGCCAAAACAAACAAAAAAAMCAAAAAGGAGACAAAATGTTACTGAGTAAGATCTCTGTTAACTTCTATGTCATTGTACAAATTAGCGGTTTACTTTCTCRTAAGAAATACAGCTAGGGCAAATTTGAAGGTGTGACAGGAGAACYGTCCAACTCCCATAAGACCTTGTGGTTTAGACCATCCTTTTAAAATGTCCGTCTCATCTTGGGTGGCTGCATTCAGCACATCATACGTGACTTTACCAAAGAAGGGATTTTCTTGGGAGGAGAGAGTGCCAGCTCTTTTAAGCCACCCGATTGCATGAGTAAMTGTTACCTCCCTGTTCAGCAGAGCTCTTGGGCACACAGCCATCTCCTGGCCTGCAGGGAGCTGTGAAGGGCTGACGCTGCCTTGAAACATCCTGCTGGCCCTCAGACCTTGGCAAGGATGCTGACAAGAGAGGGGGACAGAGGCGTGCTTAGAGATGAACCCATTTCACCAGAGCTCACCCACAAAAACAGTGGTCATGGCTCGACCATCTGCTTGGTAAACCAGCCTTTGCTTGCAGCCTTTGGGTCAAGGGAGGTAGGGAGGAAGGCTTAAAYGGAGCAGTTTAGGATGAATCTTATTTAACGTGCTCATGAATGACCTGGAAAAGAGGATTAGCATGCTCATGACATTTACAGATGACTARTAATTAGGAAATGAGGCAAAAAGCTAATGCCTAGGTGAAAGATGGTAAGAAAAATAAAGCAGCAGTGCAGTGAGGCATGCACATACAGTCAATGCATGGGTGTGCACGTGCCTGCATCTTCTTCTAAATATAGTAATGGGAACATCTAAATTACAGTTTTTATTGATGCTGGGATCACTCGGTTGAATGGATGAATGAAAACACTCCTCACAGAATCACAGAATGGCTGAGGTTAGAAGGGACCTCTAGAGATCATCTGGTCCAACCCCCCTGCTCCAGCAGGGACACCCAGAGCACRTGGCACAGGGTGGCATCCAGGCGGGTTTGGAAGATCTCCAGAGAAGGAGACTCCACAGCCTCTCTGGGCAGCCTGTGCCAGGGCTCTGTCACCCTCACAGGAAAGAAGTTCTTCCTCATACGGAAATGGAATGTCTCTGTTTTGATTTATACCCCTTACCCCTTGTACTGTCCCTGGTAACTACCAAGAAGAGTTTGGCCCCATCTTCCTCATATCACACAACYATCTAGCATCTTTATGGGCAATTCTATCAAGCTAGTTGCTTGTTTCTGCACAGGCAACTGCAAAATAATTTTTCTGACAATTTTTTTTCCTCCGATGCTCTGGTAGAGCCCTCAGAGATCCATGGTTCATGAAAACATGTGAAAGGAATAAGTACAATAAAAAACACTTTAGCTTGAGGAATACGTGAGCTACTCACACTTCAGGAAAAAAAAAAAAAAGGAAAAAACTTCACTTTGGGATGAGCCCTAGAAGTGACATTATAGCAAGAGGACAGAGCAATGGAGGGCATTTACTCTGTACAAACTCCACTTGCAGTAAACACAGGGAGTTCACTCTGTTTTTCAGACAAACATTTAAAATTATCAAGGCCCCTTTCTCTGAGTGGCTCCCCAAGGGTTGGTGCTCGCAGGGGACCAGCAGCCCAAGCGTCAGCCCCTTCCTGCCCACCCGAGGCCAGCAGGGAGGCTCTTTATTCTGTCAATTGCTCTGCAACCTGCAAAAATACACTTTTTTTTCATCTTTCACTCCCGTATTCCAGGAGCCAGAGTTGCATATGGTCAAGGTAGGGGCAAATGACTCAATTACTGTTCATTTCCCATTATCCCAAAGTGAAATTTTTCCTTTGAAAAGGAATAACTGTTCTTTTTTTCTTCTCGTATGTTTGGAAAAAATCTTTCCCTGACTCACAGGTCAGTGACAGGGTCTCAGATGCACCCTGGACACTGGTGCCAGAGCCTGGCTCGGGGCTGGGATGCTCCTTCCTGCTTCACCACCAGCTCTGCCGCCATCCTCACTGGGTGCCATTCCCTGCATGGGATGGGAAAGGTGGCATGAGAAGATGCACTCAGTTGGGAAGACTGAGGGAAATGCTGCTGGTTTGGGGGCATGCTGCTGTGCCCTGCCTGCAAGCCCAGCATCATAGGGCACAACGGCCAATCCACAGCATGTGCCTTCCCATCGCATAGCTCTCTTGGGCTGTAAACACCAAGAAGGGTGTGCAATTCTCCCAGCATAATTGCTGGGGGAAAAAAAAAGGAAGTCTTGGTCTAACGAAGGCCACTTATTTCCTGCCGTACTTTCCTGAAGGAAGTGAGTGCAGCCTCACAGGCAAGGCTGCCCCGCTGGTGACGGCAGCACGACTCGSGCCGCCCCGCTGCCCCGCTTGCAACGCGGTGCCCCTCCAGGCGAGCAGGCAGGCGGGCTGATGTGCTGCGCGCCCATTACCGTGTGCCAAATCGCCCGGAGCTCCTTCGAGAAGGCAGCGAAACAACGGCACTCACTACCCTCGGCTACCACGGACACCCCCCAGGAGCATCTGTCACCAGCGAGCAGCAGYGGTGGCACAGAGCACGGCAGAGCCCAGGCCTAACTTCAACCCCGGCAACGCGCGCTATTGCAGGAAAGCCTTTGCACGCTTGTACAGACGTGGCCGGGTATATATATCAAGACCAGGGACCTTAGGGGAAYAAATAAGAAAAAGGCTTTAGCGAAAATGTGACAAGACTGAGGGCTGTCCGTCAGCAGCGGTCAGCCAGGGTGCAGCTGGCAGAGGCAGGCATCATGCAGGAGAGAATAAACGTTAAATTGAAACGCTTTCACCCAGTGGGGCAGGTCACTTCTGCCTCGGCACCAGCTGGTTCCCAGGGCTGGGTCTCTGCTTCCCTCTGCCYGTGGCATGGGCAGACCCCCGCTGGAGCCAGCTGCTTGGCTCCCCCCGGCATGCACTAACAACCAGCCAGGAGCAAGGCCAGTTGAGACCATCATAAAGACAAATAAATAAATACATAAACTGGTCGAGCTCCCTGCAGCGCTGTGAGATCTGCAGGGCAGAGACCAGGTCTGGTGTCCCCAAACACAGCAGCTCTGTGTGAGCCGTGGTTCTGCTGCACTGCATTTCCACACTGCCTTCCACACGGACACGTGCAACCCATGCACATTCATGTCCCTCTCATCAGGCCACGGAGGGCTTCGATCTGACCCTGCACTTGGGCCCTGCTGGTTACAGCAGGTAGCACTGCACGTCTTGAGGACAAAGTGACTCTTACTGCAGGAGAAGTCATAGATCTGCGCTGTTCTCGTGCAAAGYGCTGCCCCAAGTTGATCTAGGGTCACACACGGGCTGTTGCACGGGCGTTTAGGCTAGACATACAGGAGGCTGCACATCAGGCACCCCGCTAACCGCTCAAGCGGGAAGAGCGGGGAGTGCTGCAGGGGTCTGCGGCCCTGCACCGCAAACCAAGAGCCTGCAGCCCACGCAGAGCCTGTCCCCACAACCGCACACCGAAACCACGTGCCTGGTGAGCCCAGTGTGCGCCAGCGGGGCGCCCGTCGAGGCTCCGCAGGAGCGAGGCTGCACAGAGCAGGGAATGGCTCCCAGCAGGCCCGCTGGCCCCGTGCGCGCTGCCACAGACCCGCCAGCCTCTCGCCCACAGGCGAGGCGGCCCAGGCTCCTCTTCAAACACCAGCCTCCGGCTGCGAGGCTGGTGAACGCATATACATAAAACAAGGCAGGCTCCGAGCAGTCAGCACACAGGCCTGYGGCAGTGGGAAGCCTATCTGGAAGCTGGCTGTGATTTGCCCCATTGCCCAAAAGCAGAAGCTTTTATTTTTTTTTCCCTAGTGGAAAGAGTAGGACGCTTGCCCAGACCCCTGTAGTCACCCAAGCTGCAGGAGGAGCGCTGCACACCAGCTCCCCAGGTCTGGTGCAGCCCCCAGGCTCGCGCAGAGCCCCGCACGCCGCCGCCTGCGAGGGCAAGGTGGCGATGAGGGGGACGGGCAGCGCCGCAGCCACAGCGCCCGGAGCCGCCCTCRCAGCCCGACCGCGGCGCCAGCCGCKCCAGCCTYGGGGACGACTGAAGAGCCAAGGGGCGGCCGCAGCCGCCGCCTCTGCGTGCTCCTCCCCGAGGCGCTGAGCACAGCAGATGGGGCCCTCAGCAGTGTCCCCAGGGGCCRGGAGGAGCAGAGAGCACATCTGCACCGCTGCCACCGCGCTGCCACCGCGCTGCCAGGTAAAGCAGTGACTAACGGGGTGCAGCACGTGCCGAAAGGAGGACGTGGCCCAAGCAGCACAGCTCTGACGTGGCACGTGCTCTTTCACCCCAGAGAACTGAGCCAAAGGGGAGCCTCCTTCACTCGTGCCACAGCCAGCAAGGCCACTGCTAACATCAGCTCGTGCCGGCGCAAGAGGATCYGCCGCGGGCCCTGAGGAACTGCTGACCTTTGCTCCAGGACGGTGCAGTAGCATCAGGCTCCAGAGAACAGCACAGCTCCCCAAAGTGGACAGGTCCAGTTCCGAACATCCTCAGAAAAGCTTATTAATCCCAGCACAAACCTCCACTTCCCAACGCTGGGATTTCACTGGATACTTTCCAAGAGGTTGCTATTCACCCCCACAGCAAGCAGGCTCCACCCGGGGCAGCGCTGAGCGGTTGGGAATCGGGACCCATTTCAAGCCAGTGTCCTAAAGCAGTGTGTGCACTACCTGTTCAATGCACAGACCGACACCTGCGGCAGGAATAGCCATTCAGGAACACCTAATACAAGCCTTCCTCCCAGCACGCCTGCATCCCTTCCTCCAGCAGTGGTGTCTCATCCCAGGGATACAATATCCACGTGTTTTAAAGTGCTGAGGCAAACACAAGAGGTTTTTATGAATCTCCCAGTTCTCCCTTCTTGGTGCAGGAGTTGTTTGCAATTTCAACCAGCGTCGATCAGCCTCTCTCACCCTCCTTGCCTGCGGAAACGATCTGGATCCCAAACGAGTTTTCACCTTGGTTGGTGCCTGGGTTTGTGGGGGAAGGAATAAGGAACGGGGCGGAAAACTGTTGAGTTGGTGAACACAAATGTCAAGAAACTGCCTTAGATGAAACATCCAAGTTTTGGGGCAGATAACACATGGGAATGTAACCTGTTTACCCAGCTGCATCCRAGGCCAGGGCTCCCCCAGCGTAGGTGGCAACGCGTTGCAGAGACTGGACTGTTACTGACTGGACCTACTCTCCCCAACCCCACGCAGAGACCCAAGGATCCCTGCACGCTTCCTCGCTGCCACGCGCTTCTCCGAGGCCGACGCTCCTTCCCAGGGCGCCGGCAGGCGCAGCGGGACGCGGACACCCCCGGGCCATCGCTCGGCAGGAGGCCGCTCTGGCGGGATCCGCCATCGCCCCCTTCCCGCCCGCCAGCACATCCCAGCACTCGCGGGTGGCCATGGCAACGTCGCCGGCGCTGCCGGTGCGGCAGCGATTCCTCACTCCATCCTGGGCAGCCTCTGCTGCAGGAAACAGCCTCCCGGGGGGGAACGGCAGCACTGCCCATCTGTGGCCTTTCCAATCCCTCAAAGCGAGACCGTTCCCAACATTTACTACAAACAGCCCCACTGGAGTGGGCGACCCATCTCTCCCAGGTGGCACCACTGGCAGGCGGCGTTCCTGCCCTCAGCCACGTCCCCAGCGGGACTCAGCCCCATGCTTTGGATGGAGGTTCATCCAGGTATCGGAGATCGCTGCTCCGCATTAGCTCTGCTCGTGGCGTTTCCCTGTGCAAACCAGCCCTTGCAGCAGTGCTCCCCGCCAGGCTGTCCTGCCCATGCACTTAGCACTGCTCAGAGGAGAGGGAGGGGAAAAAAGCTGCTGCCTCTAAAGGGTCCAGATGCACATAACCACCTAGGAGCAAATATTTTGTTTCATCTTAAGCCATTCGCTGCTTTCAGATCCAACGCATTTAAGCGAGGCAATAAAAACGTTACTTGCTGCATACGCTGTATTTTCTGACAGATCTAATCATCATTAGCCTATTTGATTACCAGGTAAACAACTTGCCTAAGCACTGATCATAAATCTGCACACGGCGTGCGCGTGCCCGGGCTGTGCCCGCCCGTGCCAGCTGCTGGGCGGTGCAGATGCAGGAGATGCCCCCGCGCGGCGCTCGCCGGCGCACTGTGCGCGCCGCTCCGGCACCCAGGCGCAGCCATCGCGCTGCTCCCCCGGGCGCTGACGAACAAGGACTTCAAGGGGCGGAAAATGAATTTCTACTCCCAGGGCAAACATTAGATGGAAAAAAAAAAAGTTGTTAATTTTTTTCATGTTCTTTACTCCTGTTGACTGCACGCTTCCCACGAGAAGTATGGAAGCCCAGTTATTCTAGGAAAAAWGTCAGTGGGAATCACTGAGGTCAGTTTTCCTTATCCATCACATGCACTACCACCAGGTTCCCCCGATAGGCGGTAGGGAAGGTCACTGCAGAAACGCATCTTCACAGCTGCTGGGCTCACAGTCAGTAACAGGTTGATCTGCAGAAGAATCACGGTAAAAACAGCATCCAGAAGGCGAGAGCGGTTCTCCTGCCAGGAGGGGCTCTCCAGCCTGCTCGTCATCCTGATCAAGTCTCAGGGAAGGGACAGAATCTCCTGACGTGTATTTTGCTCTAGCTAATCAGTGCATCAGGTTGCAAAGCAAATAACTCCACTGATAATTCACGATAGCCTTTTTTTGTTTGTTGTTTCAGGGGCTTTTTGGCTTTTACACCATCGTCTGCAAAAGGAAAAGGGTGGATAAGGAAAATGCTGCAGCACCCTGTGCTTTGCTCTCCATCCCTGCGGGTGGCAGGGGGCTGTCGCACAGTGACAGGCGGGAGTGCTTTGCTGCCCCCGCACCGAGCACAGCCACGCTCAGGACCCCTTCCCTCTCCGAGGGCACCGCACCAGTGACACCCGGGGCCTCCTCGCGAGTCACTCACCGCGCTGACCCCATCCGCTCCCGTCGGCAGTGCCGGGAGCTCCGCTCCTCCTAATGCTGCAGGAGCCCAATTGGTTTTTTAATATGGTCAGAGCTTGGGAGTATTCAGCAAGGAAGGTCTTAATTAGAAGCAAAGAAGCAGTAAAGTAGTAATAAATTCTTACTTTTGAAAAAGGAAAAAAATAGAGTGAGTTTAAGACACTGGGTAACTTTTAAAACAGACAATGTTTTGTCCTTTTACCTTCCAAATGTATATATTTATATTTCTCCCGCTGCTCTTTTTCAATGCTGACTACGGCCTTTTCCAAATTCAGATGGATGTAGAAAACATTTGCTGTATGAAATAGACCAATCTCAAGGGTCTTACGGAATACGAGAGTTTAATAACGTGCCATGAAATACGCTCTCTCCAATGTTTATCTTTACTTATTTATTTTACACTGTTTTTCTCTCTCTGATTATCCAGCCCGCACAGGCTGGCTCCCCGCTGCCACACCAGCCCTACAGAAATATTTCTTCAAGCCGCGCGGTACGAGTGCGATTTATCCGGAGCCACGGGGCTCGCCGAGGCTGCACGAGTGTAAGCAGCCCCTGCTGCGTGCACATGAAAGCAGCCCGCAGTGGCACCCAGAGTTGTTTTAAAAATAATTGTCTGCATTAGTCACAGGGCTGAGCAAGGAACACTCTTATAAAGGCAGAGATGTCAGCCTCAATCCACGCGCAGCGGAGCGTGCGGTGGCGCCGTCAGAGATCTAATCTATTAAACCAGTTTGATAAATGCTTTACATCACTCAGCATGAAAAATTAAGCTGCAAACTATACAACGTATAGGAATTACCTTCTAATTTTATTGGACTGGAGCTCCCAGCAGAACAATAGTGAGATGTCAGTAAAGCTTGCGTTGCAGCTCCCCGTGAAAGCTGAAGGCAGGTGCTTTGCTGCACAATTTAACTAGGGGCTTCAGTGCCTGCTTTGGTACCACAGGTCTTCAGCAGACACCTACAATTCATGTGATACTAAATATACACATATATATGTGTGTATGTTCATGAGCTGTTGGACCAATATCCCATTCCTCCTCCAAGCTTTGCCAGTTTTTCCCTCACATAGGTTCTAATTTCTTTAGCAAAAATCACAGCCACCTCATAAAGAACACTGCAACAAGAAAACACTTTTATCAAAATACTAACAAGAAAAATGCTTCAAGAAAAGCTAGGTCTGATCAGCTAAACACTGATGCTTCTCCTAAAGAGGAGCTAGGGTTTCATAGGACACATCCAGAACACCCCATGGAGCAGTGCAGGGCCACACAGTGGCAACAGCAGGGCATCTACATGAGCATCAAGGCTCCCAAGGGCCTTTTGCTCAAAGCTGTGCTCAGTAGCCCCTTTGCATCTGCTTCAGATCGCACACGGCCATGGAGAGGAGTCTCCAGGAGCAGAGGTGACATGGGACCAAGTGCACGAGGGCTGCAGAGGAGCCACCGTGCTCTGAATGCACCAAGGACTCCCTGCCCAAGGCCCCAGGCCTTCAGCAGGCTACAGATCTTTGAGGGCTTCACAGGTGCCTAAGGGAGCTCAAAGGAAAGCCAGGAAGATCCACGTGATGAGAAACCTAGAGGCCACCACAGGCTGGAGAAAGGAGAAAGGGCTCAGCTTGCAGCTTGGGTAGGCCAGGCATGAGTGAGGGTCTGCGACAACCATCCGCACGTAACAGAGGAGGATGAGACCACACAAAAATTTGAGACTGTTGCTCCAATGGTCTTTATCACAGCACACACCAAGTCCTCCTCATTTAAAGAAAGCAAAGCTTGCAACAGACAACCACCAGCCAAAAACAAAACAAAACCAACTTCAGCTTTCTAATTGCTCCTCCCGTCTTAAAAAACACCATTGCAAAACTAAAATCCTCCAAATTAGCCCCTTTCCCTTTAGCAACCGCCTCCACCGCGTGCAGCGTAGCCAGTGGCTGCCTTGCCGACACCATCTGCTCCAGCCCAACAGCCRCTCTCCCACTCCTCCCCGCTCCGCGGGACCACAATGGGGCTCTGTCTGCTCCGTGTGCAGGGGGAGCCGTGGGGCGCGCGCCGGAGGGGAGCAAACCAAGGCACAGCCGGAGCAGCTGGGGAGTCTTTCACTTGGCAGAGCATTGAGTAGGCAACACAGAATGGGGAGGAGAAGAGTCATCCTAGGGGAGCTGAATGGTTCATTCTCCTGAAAACGCCGTCCTGACGTAGCCACCCAAGCCCATCGCTTCCTTGCCGCTAGCTGTAGTTGGTTACCCAATTGGTTTTTAGTAGGAAACTCTCCCAGGGCAGCGCTCCACAGAACACATTTCCATAAGCAGGACATTTTATGGAACAGGAATTTAAATCACTGTGAGCGATGACATGATCGCTGATAGAACGGAGAATGGGAATTCTGCATGTAAGTTCAATTCCCTGCCCCAACAACTTTGCTCAGTGGCTGTGAGCAACACATACTGTATCTTTATCCTGCCTCATCCATATGGGGAACAGACTTAAGTAACCACATCTCTCACTATCTCTCACTCACACTGATAATATTCACAATACTTTGTCCATCAGGAATTATAAAAAAAGAAAAATATTTTCTTTACCTTTTTACAAAATTCAAGCTATTACTATCTCCTTTTTGGCATAAATGAGCAATACGAGATCTGGCTAGATTCCCCTCTCCTTCTCCATTGGAAAAATCTAAGTAAAATCCTTTATATACTTTTTAAAGCCCACAGTTACAGCAAGGTCCCATGTCTATGAAGCAGGCGCATCACAGAGGAGGCGACTTGTTTGCCCAGGGCTTCAGGTTTCCCTCCAGAAAAGGCTCTGCACAGCGTGGGCTTCCTCTCAAGCACATTGTCAGGGCTCTGCTTGAGCTCACTTTGTTTCTCACTGTTACTGGATACCCCAGGCTCCAAATAACACTGCTCCCTCCGTGCGCATTTGGATGCTTTGGCAGCTCGGTTCACACGGCCCAACTCCTCCTGCAGCAGCAGTCTGGGCAAGCCAATTTATTTGACAAGAATGCGGCAACCTTAAAAACGGAGACTCCCTTACAAGCCAAACCTTCATAAAGCTGATGTGTAACTGCAAGTGTCTGAGCTGCACCATTTTACACCATCGTTTTGCTCACCGTGCACATAATAAATGGTTCTGCCTCTGCTCTGAACCAGGCCAAAAGCTCTCCAGCACTGGAGTTGCATTTAATAGTTATTTGCACAGCATCAAGCAACCCAGACGATAAACCTGAATATCAGCTGGTTTTAGGAAGTGACACCTGATGCCTAAGTCAGCATGCTCAGGAATGGGCTGAACACAATTGTGGCTACATAAACTTCCCTATTCTCTGCCATCAAAATTCTCTCATTACTAAAATATTCACTTTTCTAAGTAAGGAGAAAAAAATCCTCAATCTGCATTAACCTTGTTGCAATGATRAAAAAACTCAAAACTATACAGATGACGCTAAAGCAAGCAACGTTCTTAATGTCAATTGAACAAGTAAATCTAGCACACATTAYAGGAATATGCAAAAGCAAATACTCCACCTGTCATATCACCCTACTACCAGGTTATATACAGATTTTTTTCAATCTTTTAGCCCAAGTTCTTGCTTTAGTACAAAGTTTATAGTGGGGTAGAAGAGAGGAGCACTCACTGTTTATATTTAATTTGTATGATCTGAATTGACATCACCATTTTGACATCACCTCTTGTTATGATTCAGTTGGGGTTTGAGAAGTCAAGCTGATTTTACACCTCCTCCTATTTGGATGTTACTCTTATTATTTGCTTATGTAGTTTATTATATACATCACACACACACACACTGTTCCAGTCCACATGGGACAGAGACAGGTACAACATTTGCTAGTGATGCACCTTAGGCAAATCTGTAAAATTCCTTTTATAAAAAGAGTTGCTACGAAGAGTTTCTTGACTATGCAGCTCAGGAACTGTAAACCACTCTTTTCTCCTTGCTTTAACTAGGCTTGTTGCGAGAAGTATCCACTGCTGTATCCACCAAAGTAAAGGGCAGAAAGCAAACAGGAGAACAAAAGCATGACCGATGACATGCCATGAATAGACAGGTCTCATTCATAGGTGCGAGGAAGCCTCCCCAGAGAGGTCTGGGGCTGCCTGAATCATCTCCCTGCCTGTTGGGAATTTTTGAGCAAAAAATCACAATAAGGAAGGAGCTCGTTGCACATTGTCATCCACCTACTCTCTGCACAAGGTCCAAGCACTGTCGAGTGATGTACACCTTCAGTGTAGCATACAGGCTCTGCTCAGTTCTGATGTTTTTTCTTTCTTTTTTTTTTTTTTTTTTTTTTTTTTTTTTTTTTTTTTTTTTTTTTTTTAGAAACTGTTTCCTCCCGAGGCCCTGCTTTTACCTGCCAAAGCAGCCATTATGCAGCACCTCATTATGGTGCCTCACTAAGCGAGTGGGTTCTTTGCAGTTACATTCCTGGCTGGATGACTGGGGCAGCTGGAGACATGGCCCAGTCTTGGACTTCTCATTTGATGCAGACCACGCTACAGAAGGAGTAACTGAGAGCAGGAAATTTACTTTGAGCAAGTCTCGTGCATCAGCGAGGAGATGGCCAGAAACAAAGTTATTTGTCAAGTTCTTTAATTGGTACCAACCCCTAGATACTTGAATACAGAACAAAGCAGGAGTGACATATTCTGTATTCAGAATGTAAATATCCCAAGCAATAAGATTTCTAAGAAACCCTTCAGCAAAGAGATTTTCTTATAATAGTATTTCTCAAATTGAAAAAAAAAGTATATATAAAAAAATATATAAGCACTCGCAGATGTCAATAACACTACCCTGAACACAGAATGATACTTCGAGCCAGTCAGGATACAGCAGAGAGTACAACACAAACTACTTCAGTTTTCAGGACGTAACATGATGGTAACGGGTCAGTAAATCCAGACGCAAGTAGCTTCTGAACCAAGCAAGCTCATGCTAACTTCTGAAACCTAAGAATGAATGTCCAGCTAGAGAGGGAACACTGCACTTGTATTAATGCTTCTAAAATGCAYACTAGATCTATCCAGATCACAACCAAGAGCTCACAAAGCCAGAAAAAGACA